>RHLR01000429.1:0-20969 GCA_009806335.1 Davidsoniella australis | reverse complement strand
CTTCTTGCTTTCTATTTTTTTCTTTCTTCAAGCAAGCCTTTTGATATCTTCTATCCTGTCCTTTTTTCTTTTCCTCCTTATCCAACAACCTCCATATCATCCATCATCAAAATGGCTGTCCCTGCTTTCACCGATATCGCCAAGCCGGCCAACGATGTGCGTCTCTTCCAACGTTTGTGAATAAACAACAGAATATACACTATTTTTGTTGGGCAAAGTTTGAGGGCTTTTATCCAGTCATGGCCATAGTCTGGATCTAAATCATGGTCTTTCCCCCTATCAAATATCGCCAAGTCAGTCTCTTGCCTAGATTCAAGCCTAGATGCGATTTTAGTCATGATACAGGGCCTGTTGTTCAGGACAAATTATTGGTTTGGTGGCGTCATTTGCGCTGATCGAGAGCGAGATGACCACATACCATAGATCAACTGATAAAAGAGCAAAACGGCTGCATCCCTGAACCATAATACGTCTAGGCGATGGTGATGGTGTTTGAACTCCGCGATATGACGAGACATCTTAAATCAGTGGTAGCACAAGAGATTGACAACGATAAATTCGCAAGGCCTTCGACTACATATCATTGTACATGTACTAACATAGTAATATTGACTCACATAGCTTCTCGGCCGTGACTTCTACCACGCTGCCGCCTCTACCTTTGAGTTCAAGAGCAACACACCCAACAATGTCGCTTTTAGAGTGACTGGCAAGTCGACCCACGACAAGGTTACTAGCGGTGCCGTAAGTCATCAACCCACCCCTCGCTATCATGAGATTTTCATAATGTTCGGCATACTCCCTTTGTGCTACCGTCATACTAACCAGCCAAACCACAACAGCTTGAGGGCAAATACACCGACAAGCCTTCCGGTACGAAACCTCGACGCTCCAAAAAGCCCCTACCCGAACACCACCTTGAAAACGTGAATAAAAAGCAATCTTCTCTGAGCGGGAAGGCCAATCAACACACAGCATCGACCGACGTTTTGCCTCGGTCTCAGATCGATGATTCAACAGTACCGTCTACATCTACAGAGACCACGAAGAATCTGACAGAGTCACTCGAAACCTGTTCCGAGACACCACGTTCGGGAGTCAGTCCTGGTGCTGGCGAACACTCCGATCCCGTGAGCTTCAAATCATATGCCAATGCTGCTGCTGGAGCTAGAGTTCCTAGTCCTGCCAGTTCTACAACATCATTAGTCTCGGCCCGCAAGTCGCGCCATGGCTCTAGCCGCAAACGAAGTCGAACTCGGCCGGGGCCTATAGCCTTTAATGTTGTGCTAGGCCCTCTTCCTGGCTTGACTAGTTGTCGTTGGCCTTTTACCTCGCTCAAGATATTCGCTACTCGTGATTCAGATAACCTCGGCTTACTAACAACATTTTCACCCCGTACAGGCCTGACTCTGACCCAGATCTGGAACACCGCCAACGCTCTTGATACCAAACTTGAGCTGTCCGACACTCTAGCCAAGGGCCTGAAGGCTGAGGGCCTGTTCACCTTCCTGCCTGCTTCGCAGAAGAAGGCTGCTAAGTTCAACCTGTACTTCAAGCAGTCCAACTTCCACGGCCGTGCCTTTTTCAACCTGCTGAGCGGCCCCACTGCCTCCATTGACGCCACCGTCGGGCACGAAGGTTTCCTTGCTGGTGCCTCCGCTGGCTACGATGTCGCTAAGGCTGCCATCACCTCATACAACGCTGCCGTTGGCTACAGCGCCCCCGCCTACAGCGCTGCCATCACCGCCACTGACAATCTGTCCGTCTTCTCTGCCTCCTTCTACCAGAAGGTCAACTCCCAGGTCGAGGCTGGCTGCAAGGCTTCGTGGAACTCCAAGACTGGCTCTGCTGTCGGTCTGGAGATTGCCTCCAAGTACCGCATTGACCCCGTCTCTTTCGCCAAGGCAAGTTTTCTTTTCCTAGTTCTTTTGCTCCAATCTATCCTGCTTATACTAACATGTGTCGAATATAGGCTAAGATCAATGACCGCGGTATCGCTGCCCTGTCCTACAACGTCCTGCTCCGTGACGGTGTGACTCTGGGCCTGGGCGCCTCCATTGACACCCAGAAGCTGGACCAGGCTACCCACAAGATCGGTACCTCTTTCACCTTCTCCTCTTAAATACCCACCCTTTATTATCCCCCTTTTGTACTATTTTTCTATCTCAATCCATGGAAGGATGTTGTTGGCGCAATCTTTGCTTAGTTCCATGTAGTAGCGTCATATGATCTTTCTTGGAGGAAGAACAAAACTGAATACAATACCAAGACATGTACATCTATACCACGCTGCTGGGTTCTTTCGTTTTCATATGCAAGTCAGTATATACCTATGATAAATGTTGAAATTTTGGTTTCGCTATGCTTATGCTTATGCCGCTTTATTGCTATATATGTTTGTGTCCAAATTCTCACGGACTTACTCTTTTTATATTTACAACAGGACTGGGTACCTTGCTGGCTCCGATCTTAACTCTTCCGACTAACTTGAAAAAAAACAAAGAATCACTTTGCATCACCTATCTAATACGCACCAGCCCTTGTAGTTCCACCGCTACCACCAGTTTTATTACTGCCATCATATTTCTCGCTGCTAATCGCGCCTGGCAACAGTGTAGGTACCAACGCTAAGATAGTAGTCACCATTCCCAACACAATCATCATTTTGGCGGCAGTTCCAACATTATCTCGATCATAATTACGCGATATGTTGATAGCACGGCGACGATTTCTTAGGATTTCCTGGCGCATATGAGTTCGTAGATGAGAAACGGCGTCGAAGTGAGCCATTTTACCGATATGTGAAACATATTGTGCGTGTGCAGCAGCATAGTCTGCCTCATCAAAAGTTGTAGATGATGATGCGGAGGAGTGTGATGATGATGGTGATGAAGAAGAATAGTTAGGGTGTGAGGAGGAATAAGAGGAAGAGTGACTGCTGTTTGAGCCAGTGCCAGAAGCCCATCGTGGCGGAGAGTTCGGTTCTGGTGACAATGTAGATGCCTCATGGGCTGCTTGGCGTTTCTCGTAAAAAGCACCCCAACCTCCAGAACTATAGAATGAGGGTGGTGGGCCAGTGAATTGGCTTCTACGACGAGACAAGCCAGATGCCGGACGGCCACCAGCCGGGCCCGTATACGACGAATACGAGCCACCCGAGTTCGAAGAAGTAGAAGAAGACGTTCCAGAAGGATGCCTAGTAGTAGACGAGTAAGACCCCGAGCGCTGCTGACTTCCACCCGAAGAAGATGAAGCAGAAGACGAAGAGAGGCCGAGAGACCGATCGTAGGCGTTCCGTTTAGCCGGTGTAGAGAGTACAGCGTACGCCTCTGATACCCGATGGAAGCGATCTTTGGCTGATGGATCGTCCGGGTTCATATCTGGATGATGGGCTTTAGAAAGCGCATAAAAGGCCTTTTTAATTTCCGCGGGCGAGGCACGCGGCGTGATACCCAGAACTTGATAATGTGTCTGAACAGCCGCTTTGCGACTACTAGAGAATATAGAGCGAGTTTGGGTTGAAGAAAGATGAGAAGAATATAAATGAGAAGAAGGGGAGGAGGATGAAGATGGTGAAGATCTATGAAGAGTATAAGTACAATTCCGGCTTGACCTGGATGTTGTACATAGAAATACTCGTGATGCTGGATTTGGAGACGTTGGAGATGCCGACGGAATGAACCGCAAAGAGCGCGGATGCATAACACAAGTAATTGCCGATCGCCGCGAGGAATTCATTGTTATTCTCAACTTCTATATGAAAAAATGAAAAATAAAAAATTAATTCAATAAGATGTCTCCTTTGGTCTAAGTCGAACAAGTCCTCTTCGCTGAGCTTGATATTCCCGATAATATGATAAGAGAGAGAGGAGCTAGTTTAGCGTTCCTAGACTCTCGTCGAGAGTTTGAGCCGATTCAAAATCAAGGGTTACTGGGTAAGGGTTGGTAATGAACTAGGGTTTGGGGCTGACGTGAAAAAAAGATCTGATAAGTGAACTAGAAGAAACAAAATCACGAGGAAAAGAACGAAATCGATGGCGATTGCGATTGCTTTATATAGATATAGAAAATCACAGATTCCACATTTATTCTCTAGTCTTTCTTAGATAATTTTAGCTTCTAATTCCCCCCTTTCCTTTTTTTTTCTTTCCGTTTCTTACTTTATGTAGTTAACAAAATTAATGAACCTTAAAAAGATCTGATAAGAAACTAGAAAAAAAAACACATCACCATCATCCACCCTAGAAGCTTTTTCCCCATCGGTTGAGTTCCTTTGGAACGAACTAATAGAAACTAAGGACTCAAACGAAAACAAAAAAATACGTCCACTGGTCCGAAGTGCAGGTCTGGGATGAGAGATGGAAGGAAGGAACACAAGAAGGGAACCCTTCGCAATATCAAAAGAAAAGCAGGGAACCTCTTTTGGTTTCGGTTTCCTTCCGGTTTCGCTTGTGTGGGCAATTTTTGTCTTGTTCTTGTTTTCGTCCAATTCACTTGACGAAAACTAGAGTGTAATGTAACTATTTAGTAGATAAAAGACATGCATATATTATGTACATGTATGAGTATAGCAATTGGCATATTGCTGTACTAAATCATGTATTCTATGTCTGTATAGTTATATATAGATATGTATGATATATGTAAACGCCTGTGTAAGTCAAGAGCCGCAGGGTATGCTCGCTACAACATTTAGCTTGATATCAAGAGTAAGCGTTAAACATAATGAGGCTTAACAATTTAATATCGCAATAAGCTAGCCTAATGCGAACGTACACTAAAAAAGGAAATGGCCAAAGAGACGTATGGATACGCTTTAGCTTGGTATAAAAAAAAGGCACTAACACTGTAGAAAAGGAGTGAATCTAATCTGATCGGTCCGTCTACATTAGTGAAGAAGAGAACATAAAGCAAAGATATTAAATGGTCGAAGGAGCTGGCCGGGGAAATGGATGCGCCTCGGTGTTAAAGACATAATCGTCAAGGCTTATCAGATCCGGCTCGGAAAAGATCAGATAAAAGTACTTCATAGTCTCAGCAAACCAAAAGGACTCCATAGAATTAAGATACTTGAGATCCTCGGCAGAGTCTACGTCAACATTGGCAATGCCTGAGTGGCCAAATTCAGAGCGAGTAACCTGCTCAATAGCCGTCCACATGCGCCAAGCCATATCACGATACTCTTCCTTGCCAGTGATGCGGTAGGCGTAGAAGACACTTTCGATGGCTTCAGGGCGCATGATATAGCGGCCATCGGTAACGTGCACAAAGCCGTCGGGGACTCTAGCGTTGCGACCTCGGCGCGAAGGATCAAATTCACAAGGTGGGAAGTCTGGAGCAGTCGACTCGGGACAAGCCATAACCTCGAAGCCCTCCGGCATGACGCCGGTTGGAAATTGTGCATAGGCCCAGGCACAACCCCTGGCTAAACGCTCGCCGACATCGACGTACTCGGAGCGCTTGTACATCTTACCAGCCATCATGTACATGCCGCCGACGAAGCACGTTAAATGCTCACTCTCATAGACACGGTAGATCTGGCCATTGGTACGACTACTGGTGCTGACGCTGAGCTGACCCGAGAATAGCACATCAGAACCGTCAGACGTCATGGCGCGGAAAATGAGTTGATTGAGTGCCGTATCTAGGGCTTTGAGTGCCATGGACTTCCACGACACATCACGGCCAGCTAGTAGTAGGTCCATTTTGGGTAGATACTCATACAGCGAGTCAGCGCCACCACCCAGTGTAAACGAGTTGCTGGCGACCTTCTCATTGCGCAAGTTGACGAGTAGTGGCCACAAGCCTGGCATTACCGTCTGGTTCTGTGTGCGTTCATAAAAGGCCTTGACGCGCATTGTGGCATCGTGGTACTTGGCGTTGCCGGTCAGTCGTGACAATTCTGCCATTTCCATGCAAAGACTACCAGAGGCAGCCGAAGGCTCGCGTAGCCCAGCAACCTGGCGGCCCTTTTTAGCAGAGGAAAAGGACAACCAAAACGGTGGCAGGTGATTTGGTGTGTCAAAGGCTATGTATAGCATATCGCCCAGTTCCTGTGCCTTGGCTAGTAGCACTATCTCACCGCTAAGCGAATACGCTGATAGAAGGCCACCTAGATGACGGATAGTAGTCTCAAACACGTTGAGGCTAAGGGTCTCAGTCTGCGCCCAGTCTATTTGTGCTACGGCACGTACAGCCTCTTGGAACTCGTTCTCAAAGCCAAGGATCCATAGTGAGTCTAGTGAATCGACCAATGTAGCCGCCCAGCCGCCGAATGGATTCTTGGTGGTACCGGCCACCGGCTGAAGCTCATCCTGCATCCATGCGTTCATACGGTAAAGGTTCCAATCGCGGCTAAAGACAGCCTTGACAGCATCACGGCGCTTAACGTTGACTAGGCGTGCCTGAGCAGCCTCCGGGTAGCCATCCGCATCAATCGACCCGGAGGCCGTGAAGCTGTGCTGAATGCGTGGAAAGCGGGTGCCAGGCCCTACAGGTGGCACAGCGTGAGAATCCACGGGGAAGTGCTTCTTAACAGCAGCCCAGTCGACGCTAGTACGGCGGTACGGCATGCCGCCCAACACCATCTGGCTCGGATTACGGAGCCGTCGATGGGGCGGAGGAGGCGGTGGAGGCGCGGGTGGACGTGGACGGCCATTCGGTCCTAATGGCGGGGTATCAGAGTAGTCGCTAAAGAAGAACATGGGAAACGTCAGGTAGGCCAACATGCACGCCAAGACCAGCGGCACAATGCGTGAGCGGCGGATGCTGCTCATTGCTTTTACCATCGAAAAGGCCTGTATGGTTAAAACTATTAGCTGATTATATGCAGGTTATCGATAACCAGGTTAATAGTTAAATAATTGATGCTAAGCAAGAAAGCAACGTTTAAGTGATGGAGAAAAAAGAGAAAACAACGACAAACAAATCTAACGATGGTGGTTGAAAGAGAGTTTTAAGCTTGCAGGCTGATGATCGCAACAAAGAACACAAAAGATATCAATGACAGAGACAGTCACGAGTTTATAAGCTTAGTCAGGCCGATCGTGTTAGAAAGGAAAGAATATGAAGATGAAGAAAAGAGAATGGCAAGAACGCAAAACTTGCTGGGCAGTTGCTGGTTTAGATAGCACTCTGTGATAGGTCACGCATGGCCCTGAATCACAACACGGGCAGGAACAAAGCAAGGAGATGGAAAGCACTACAAAACAGCACACCATAGATGATACAAAGCCAACAAGAAGAGTTGACACTGTGGCTATCCATGATAGCTATATTCACACCGCAATTCTGGCGTAAAATAGGCAAGGAGATCATGAAGTGACCTAGGAAAACATAGAGCTGTTTTATTATATCAGCCTGCACTGCCGCAATACTGAGGAGGCAACGAACCCGCAGCTCAATTTCGTAAAATTACCTACGACTTGATATTAGACCTGCGTTTGTCCACTGTAACACTGCAATTGCTCACTGGTATGAACTAATGAGATAACATGTTAGTTTTATTTACAACTAGTTCTTTGATTCCCCTGATAAGCTAATATAAAAAAAATAAAAATAAAATAAAAAAAGCGTGCTTTGGTTGGTTGCTTGTTGTTTGTTGTTCAATACGGGGTCGGGACTAACAGGGAAGGAGCGCCAAGAAGGAACTGGTACACAAGCATAAAACCGCCAATCTGCTCCTTATGTATTCAGACTTGTGGTCTACTGCGACGATCAATGTCAGCTGTCTAACCCTAATATTGTAACCCTCTTCAGATCTCCCTGTAAATCGCATATGTGGCAACGTTCTTTGGACTCTTTTGTTTCAAGCTTTATTTGTATTTTAAGTTGGTCCGCCTATTCTCGCCTCGGTGTTTGACACTGTATCAAGGATAAAAGAGTATAATATCCCTATGGAAGAGGTAGATACATACATATAAGGTACTTGCTAGATCCATTGTAGTGAGTACAGGCCGTCTTTATTCCGCTCAAACTACCGTGTCGATCGTCCGCTTGGGCCCGAGTCGTCGTCGTCGTCTTTGTCATATCTCATCTGTAAGGGCCTAGTTGCTTTCTTTGAAACTGCAGAAATCGAGACTAGTTAGTGTTAGTGTGAGCACAGAGGGCACAAATGCTTGCTTTGTGTAATTGTAAAGAGCCCTAGGGAAGAGTATTATTATAGAAAGTTGTTGTAATCGTAAAAGCAAATAGTAGCAACATAACACCGCTCACTTACACACCAAAGCATACAGTCCAGCAGCCTCCAGATATCTCCTAACTTTTCTAAACTTTACGACTTGCTTTTGGCGAGACCAACTCCAAGTCCGATACCCAGGCCGAGTGCCAGAATGATTAATAACACCACGAACGCTAGGCACCACTTGAGCTTGCGAACCTTGCGTGCCCGGAACGTGGCCTCGTCGACCTGTTTGTTGCCCTCCTCCATGTGATCGACGGCCTCATTGGCTTTGACTTCAACGGCAGCAATGGCCTCGCCCTGTTGCGCAACCATGCCCTCGATCTGATTAAAGAGAAGCGCTAATTCCGATAGCGTATTCTCGATGTGCTTCAGGTCGTTGTGGCGTGCGCGGACAGAGCCGAGAGCGCTTTGAGCATTGCGCATGCGTGAGTCATGTAGCTATGAGAAGGTGATATGTCAGACTCTATACAGAATAAAAGAAGAAAGAAGACGACAACATAGTAAACGCATGTACTTACTGCCGCTTGGAACACGCCCTCGTTTGACCAGTCTTGCTCAGAAGCAACCCGTGCCTCCTCTTCAGTAGCTGCTGGGTTTGCCACACGGTACTGCCGCGCAATCTGCTCACGATAGCGCTTCGAGAACTCCGACTCGACCTGCATCAGCTGCTGTACCGTTTCCTGCAGCTGCTTCTTGAGTGTATTATACTGGCCGACTTTAGCCTGTGCCACCGTGCCCGCTGGTGTGGCACTGATATCACGCTCCAGCAGGACTAGATCTTCTTTCAGACCTAGAGCTCGCTGCTTGTAGGCTCCGACTGCATTATCAACCTGCGTGCTAGTGCCCCGGTCGGTCGACGAGAGAGCACGTTGGTGTAGGCTGGACAGGTCGCCAATGTCGGCAGATAGTGCGCGGATAGCGTTGCGCAGCCGCGAGGCTTCGGTCAGAAACTCGTTGCGGTTGAGTGGCGTACCGGAGCTCGATCCGGAGGCAGGCTGGCCGTAGTTTTGCATCTCATAATCTTGATTATGGACGGCCTGGTAGTCATCATATTGCTGGTATTGTTGTTGCCCCGGCTGAGTTTGATGCACCGGGTTCTGTGCATCTGATGTTGTTTCATACGGCTGGCTATACTGCGGGCTATCGTATGATCCAGAGTTGGCATTTGTGTTCGCTTCATCGGCGTACGGGTTGCTGCCGTAGCCTGAATAGTTGTGTGCCATATTTTCTAGGGGTTTCGGTCTAAACGGTAATTGAGATATTCAAAGACGGATTAAATTAACTGCCTGGTTCCGACGATGCCGCAGCAGGAGTTGCAACGAAATAATATATGTAGCAAGTTCACGATATTAGTCTCTATATCGTTGTAAGTAGCGTGAAGTAGCAGTTAGAAGATAATTCCTCAACGCCAGATCAAAAAATATATATAACGGTATTATCACAGTTATAAAAGGGATGGGAGAAAAAGAAAGCAGAGAAACAAAGGCTCATGAACTTGTTGCCGCTGTTGGATTATGGGCAGCTGATGCTTTAAATGCAGGCTTATTTATGCTGTCTGAAATTCCCGTTTATTGCTTTTTCGTAGTTCGTGCTTCTATTTATTGCATAATGTACTTTGTAGGTACTCCCAGAACCGGATTGCATTGCCCGGAGCATCCAGTAAAATACCTTCAGAGCCTTCCTGTCTACTTTTTGGCCTAGCCACTTGCGTCGTTTTCATGTTGCTTATGGCCATTGCGAAAGTACCTGTCAAGTACCTTTTTGTAAAGTTATAATGTTACTTTTTTCTGCTTTTCGGCGTAAACGAAGAAAGCTACACAATTTTTCTATAAAAAAAAAGCTTGTGCCTTGGCTGCTTCCGGAGCTTTTTATGTACATTTTAATCGCCTCTATCTATGACATGACGTCGGTTCGTTGGTTCAATAGGGTTAGGTACAATAACCCTTGAAGTGGGGCAGAGACATGATCAATATATCGAGATCACAGCTACTGTTTTGGGATGCCAAGAAAGGCGCCGTTCTCTGCACATTGGTAGTTGCCTAACCTAGCCACAAGGCGGAGTTGAACATTCCACTAAAGGAATGAAACAAATTCAGTGGATGAATAATACATATATATGCTTGCACTACAAAAGTTTAACTTGAAACTTGGATAGACAACTACTGTACAAACTAGATGATGCATGTTCCCTTTTTGCTCCTAGAACGCCGTTAATGAAAGGAAGGCTACAAAACAAAAGCAAACCATAATGGAAAACCTGAACTAACACAATACCCGCCATCTTCTCTATATCTATAGATAGTTCTTCTTGCGACCAGTGCGCGTGTACTGTGACAAATGCCATTCGACGTCACCATCCTTGTTCTCCAGCGTGCTGTTGCGAATCTCAAAGGCACGCATGGTCATACGTGGACCGACCTCGGCCAGCTCAACGCTTTCGTGTCCCGTACGCACGAAGACGTGGTGCCGCACCTCGATGCTGTCGTCGATGTTCTTGAACGTCACTACACGACTGCCTAGCTTCGTCTTGCTGTTGAGTGGATCACGCGGTGGGAACAAATGCTTGATGATCTTCTCTACACGTTTGCCTAGCGGCGTCGTGAACCCGTCAAAGATTAGATGTGGGAAGGCTTCGCTGACTGTACCACGTACGGCACCGGGGATATCGTGGCGTAGGACAACATTGTGGAGAGAAAAGGAGCTGTATAGGAAGAAAACATGTTAATAACTGCCTGGTGAAGTTTACTTAAGAATGGAATAAGTTGTAGATATTAGGATGTACACGTACAGAGTAGGGCCGTGGGGCAAATGGGAGATCGAAAGAGCCGTAGGAGTACCACGGTGTTCGTGCAGGACGATCATGTCGGTTAGGCCATTGGACTTGCATGAGTGGACAAGCTCGGGCAAAATCAGGTTACCTCTGTTGAGGCGAATGGCTGTGGGGAAGAGAAGACGGATCTCTTTGGAGAAGGCAGCCAGACGAGTGCTAGGGTCACGCGATGTAGTCACCATGACACGGGGCTCGACAATTCCCGACAGCTCGGAATACTCGTCGTCCATATCTAGGCGCTCGTTGGTAGTCAGGTCGGTCATGGACTCATCGTAGGGCAGGTCTTTGCGCAGTGTGGCGTCCTTGGCGATTGACGGGTCAAGGGGCTTTCCGGACGCTAGCGAAGCCTTCAGCTTTGCGCGCTTCTCTGAGATTTCGGCATCGCGCAGAGTGACGGCTCGGCGAAACAGATCTGGAATCGGAGTGAAGGGTTAGTTGAGGTGATCAACATTGGAAACTTGGCTGGACAATAGTACTCGAAACTTACAGTCTCTGCGCTGGCGGGCTTGTTTCCGGATCATTATCGGTAATATTTATTGAAGATTTGATATAAGGAAATAGAGGCGTGGCGTTGAATCAGGTGAAAAAAGCTTCAACTTTGAGCTTCTATATCGTCAACTGCCTCCGTTTTCAAAAAAGTTTCCCGAGATAAAAGCTTATCGCTCTTATCGTCACGTTACGTTAGCCGCATATTAGCCGACCAGATCCAGCTGCTGCACAGTAGATGGTCTAATTGTTGCCACTATGTGGGGCCCATGCAAACACACCATTGGATTTAGTTGATCACAGTGCCCCACACATGGCGGAGACCAGTGAACAAAAGGAAAAAGAAGAAGAAAAGAGAGCAGAAACAAGAAACAAATCTGACTTACCAGAAGATGTGTAATGCTGCTTATAGATTTAATAGCAATTAATCATCATAAAGTGGAAGCTATTCTTTGTTAGCGTTTTTTTTCTTATCATTCCTCTTCACGATCCTTACATCTCGTTTTTCATACAAACTATTCTTGTGTCTGGCCACCGCCTGAACCCAGTTTTAATTCTGCCACTTCTCTATTCAGTCGATTTCGAACCACCAAACGAGCAATAACAAGAAAGCAATAGAAAAAAATAAGAAAAAGAACAACACCATCGTTTTGAGAATCATCTATCTCTTCCCCCCTCCAAAATAAATGCATCACCGTTAGGATGTGACTCTTGGCTTAACTCAAGGCTCTTTTTCTTCTCTCTTCACTCGCTTAGCTCCAGCTCCAGCTTAGTTTTCTGAAGCTCATCTTGCAAGTCTTCACCGTCTTGTAAACGCAAACAAAGCACTGTCTTTCCTGAGAAAGATTCCGGCTCAAATTCATCGTATACAAGCCGACTGAACTCTAGAGCTCGTTTCGCATTGTTGCGGCCTTCTCGTCTCTTCCTTAAACACTTCCGCTTCCCAGTGGATAAAAAAACCTATAACATCCCGGTGTTGTTCATAACGATACCGCGATCGTAGATTAGTCTCACACTTTTGTTTTGGTCTCGCTATCGTGTTGCCTTTTTCCTGCGTTATTGCTTTGTATATTTTTTCTTTATATCTCGGTTTTCCATCTCAACCGTTTTCTTTCTACGCGTTTGTTGTGTCTTTCTTGTCATTTTTTTCTCTTTTCCCCTTGCTTGCTCACAGGTCAGTCACGACATGCCCCAGCTTCTTATTTTTTTTTACACTCACCCCGACCCCTCCTCCACTATCACCGCCCCTCCATTACCTACTAGCTACTAGGCAACATTCTTGTTAAGGCTTGCTATACATATCACAAATTTCTGCGCGTTGTCAGCTTTAATCTCGGACTCTAACTTAGACACTCATCATAGACACATAACCGTCTCTCTTTTGATACCTGTTTTTGTGCCCATATCATATCATGGAACACCACGCTGGCGCTAGTGTCAGCCATCACAACCACATCCACGAACAACAGTCCGACACCCAATCCGTTGCCGACCCAGATAATGAGGACACTCTCCTATTTTCCGGAGTTGCAGGCCGTCGCCGCGCCAACGACGACGATAACCATGTAGGCGACTCTGACTCCGACTCCGACGACAATGATAACGACAGCTCTGTAAATGTCCCCATCGACGGACTCGATCAGCTCAGCATAGGAAACCTCGAAGAAGACCCGGCCCGCCACACTCTTCCTGCTCACGCCTGTGAATACTGCGGTATCCACAACCCTAGCTGTGTCGTCAAGTGCCTGATCTGCAACAAGTGGTTTTGCAATGGCCGGATCAAGGGCCGCTCTGCGCATATCATCCACCATCTAGTGCGTTCCCGCCACAAGGAAGTTTCGCTGCACCCCGAATCTACTCTAGGCGAAACCACTCTTGAGTGCTATGTCTGCGCCATCAAAAACGTTTTCTTGCTTGGCTTTATTCCTGCCAAGGCCGATTCCGTTGTTGTTCTTCTCTGTCGTAGCCCTTGTGCTTCCGATACCTCTCGCAAAGAAGCTACTTGGGATATCACGAAATGGCAGCCTTTAATCGAAGAACGCACTTTTCTTCCTTGGTTAGTCCACGTTCCTAGCGAAGAGGAGAAAATGCGCTCTCGCCACATCACAAATGACCAGATGGCCAAGCTTGAAAATCTTTGGAAGACCAACCCTGAGTCTGTTGTCACTGACCTCGACAAAGCTGATGCTCTAGAGGATGAGCCGTTGAGTGTTGTTCTACATTATGAGGATCCTTTCCATTACAACAAGGTCTTTGGACCTTTGGTTCTTATGGAAAGTGACTATGACAAAGAACTCAAAGAGGCACAGGGTGAAGAAGATCTCGTTATTCAATGGGATCAGGCTCTCAACACCAAGACAATCGCGCGTTTCAAGCTACAAAAGATTGAGCTAGGTGATGTCAAGCTTGCAGTTGGTGATGAAATGCGCCTCAGGCATACTTCTGGTGGACGAACCACATGGGAAGGTGTTGGATATGTTATCAAAATTCCCAACAACGAGTCCGATACTGTAACCCTTGAATTGCGCAAGACTGGCAACGACAAGCCAGTTCCTCAACATTTAGACTATGGTTGTTTCACTGCAGACTACGTGTGGAAGGCCACTTCTTATGATCGAATGATGTGGGCCCTCAACACATTCCAGCAAGACGCAACCTCTATCCATGGCTACATTTTCCACAAACTACTGGGCAACGATGTTGCTTCTGCTACAAAGGACCGGAACCGTCGCCTGCCCCCATCTCGCAAGATCCATGCTCCTGGCCTACCCGCCCTCAACGATAGTCAGAGCAATGCCGTTCGTACTGTTCTTCAGCAACCACTCAGTCTAATCCAGGGCCCCCCTGGAACTGGTAAGACTGTCACTTCTGCTACCATCATCTATAACATGGCCAAGTCATCGCCGGGAGAGCCTGTTCTTGTGTGCGCACCTTCTAATGTTGCTGTCGACCAGCTGTGTGAGCGTATCAGTCACACCGGTTTGAAGGTCGTCCGTCTGACAGCCAAGTCTCGCGAGGATGTCGAATCATCTGTTCATCATCTCTCTCTTCACGAACAAGTTCGTGTAGGCTCGACTAATTCCGACCTTGCTCGCCTGCTTCTGCTAAAGACGGAGGTTGGCGAGCTTGACAACCAGGACGAAAAGAAGTATCGCAAGCTGATTCGGAAGGCAGAGAAAGAATTCCTCAACAATGCCGAGGTTATCTGTTGCACTTGCGTTGGTGCTGGTGACCCCCGTTTGCTCAAGAAACGCTTCCGTCATGTGTTGATCGACGAGTCTACACAGTCTGCCGAGCCTGAGTGTTTGATTCCCATTGTTCACGGTGCTTCGCAGGTCGTTCTTGTTGGTGATCACAAGCAACTGGGTCCTGTTATCATGAACAAAAAGGCTGCTCGTGCTGGTCTGAACCAATCGCTATTCGAGCGTCTTGTCCACCTCGGTATGAACCCTATTCGTTTGAACATCCAGTACCGTATGCACCCTTGTCTCTCGGATTTCCCGTCCAACATGTTTTACGATGGAGATCTTCAAAACGGTATTGGCTACCAAGCGCGTATCCGGTCCGATGTCGACTTTCCCTGGCCTTCTAAGGAATCTCCTATGATGTTCTGGGCCAACATGGGCAACGAGGAGATTTCAGCATCCGGTACCTCGTATTTAAACCGCACGGAGGCTTCCAATGTCGAAAAGGTTGTTACTCGGTTCCTTAAAGAAGGTGTTCAGCCTACAGACATCGGTGTCATTACGCCATACGAAGGACAACGCAGCTACCTGGTCACGACTATGCAGACCACTGGCACTTGCAACAAGGAGTTGTACAAGCGTATTGAGGTCGCGTCGGTCGATGCTTTCCAGGGTCGTGAGAAGGACTGGGTTGTTCTTTCTTGTGTTCGTTCCAATGACAACCAGGGCATTGGTTTTCTGTCGGATCCCCGTCGTCTAAATGTTGCTTTAACCCGTGCCAAATATGGCCTTGTCATTATTGGTAACCCCAAGGCTCTGTCGAAGAATGAGATGTGGCATAGCCTACTCAGCCACTACAAGGACAAGAACTGCTTTGTTGAGGGACCGCTTTCCAACCTACAAAAGTCCCTAATGCAGTTCAGTCGCCCTCGTCCTTCCTACCGCCCCCGCAACAATACTAGCATCAACAACAGCCCACAGGCACACGGAATGTATAACGCTTCTTCCAATGGCAGTAGTGCTCTTGGCCCCAACAACGGTAGATTCGGCAATGGCCGTGACTTTGACACAGGCTCAATGATATCGTATATTACAGACGACGCTTCGTCTCTGTACAGTGGTGCATCACTGAACCTAAACTTTAATGCCGGTTTCCTAGCTGGTCTCCAACCTGAGAGCTGGCCTGGTATGCCCGGTGTCCCTGCGATGCCTCGAGGGCCACGTCGCAATGTCCGCACGGCCGACAGCGTTGCCGGAGAAAGTGATGCCACCTCCGAATTCACTGATGCGACTTCAGTTCTAGGCGGAAACGGTGTCGGTCAGGGTGGTGTCAGCCTTAATATGGGTGGTCCTACGCCCGTCGGCGGCAGTCACTTGTATCATGCACACCATGCATACCAAACTATGAATCACGGCAACAACACAGCGCACAATGATCGCTTCAACCGATATGTACAGAGTGGTGGTCGCATGAACAATGGTAGGGCTCTTGACGATGATGAGAAGAGCGTAAGCACTGCCTTCCAGAGCCAGATTGGTGACACTAGACGTAGCGGTCCCAATGTTAGTGCTGGAGTATCTAGCAGTTCACGCAAGAACGCCTCGGCTCAAGGCGAAGCCAAGAGTCGTAGAACGAGTGGCAAGAAGGTCCCAAAGGAAGCCAAGGAGTGAAGTTTGTAGTCAAGATATGAGGATCTTTAAATGGCAATCTGTCATGTTGATCGTTACGTTGCTGTCACCAACATTTTGGTAGATAATCTCGATGATCAACGCCGGTTTGCGTTAAGCTGATCCCAGCTTCGCTATCAGTACTACTATCATCCCCTTTAAGTCGTCCGAACAAGTCATTATACTGTTTTTTTTTACCTGGATATTTTCTTATCCTAGCAATCAAATCCAGGATGTTTGACCGAGTAGAGACTAATTACATTCTCCTCGTCGGGATTTCTTCACTCATGGAAGCTCAGTTGCAAGCAGCTAGCATATGCTTCAAAGCTACATCTCTCGATATACTTCCGAGGCCATTCACTCACTGAGTGTCACTTTGCGTGGTTTGGGGGACTATTCACTACTGGGGGATCTCTCGGAATGAAAGGTTCTCTTCAATTTGACTAAGCTGTATCGTTTTGTCCTAAGCCAGTATCCACCTACGAAGAGTCAATTGGTAGAGCGAGCGATCTATTGAAAGCTTTAGTTGATTCAGTCAGCTATCCAAAGCTTTTTCCACTGACTAGCTAGCCCATTGTTACATGCTCTATGCCTTTACGCTAAAGATTGGTTTAATCTTAGTCTCAGACTTGGCTTTTGCTCTGGCTTCGATGGATATGTAGTTCTATGATGGCAGGTCGCTAGTATTATTATCTCATAAATAGAAAAGTTTATCTTTTGTTGCTTAATATCTGATATTAATCCTTTTACCACTATTAATGGTTTGATGACATATAACTAACCCTAGCGCATTTATGGCAAAAACCCTAGATTTGCTGCGCCCCACTGTTTCTTAAGTAGTCGGACACGGACAGTAGAATAATAGCTCCGGTAGTTGTGATTTAGCGACAATGTATCTTCTAAACAGAGCGTAGCAATTGCAACAATTAAGCAATTATCAGCCACTCAGTTACGCAATTGTTCCAGACTGCAGAAGCCATTTCAAATATTCCGATTCCCATTATACACAACGGCATACAAAGTTCTCAATTGGCTATCGAAAAGTATCATACAGCAAATTTCGACTAAGAAAACTCGAGGCTAAAATCACATCATGGACGAAGAAGAAAGAGCGGCTAAGTTGGCTGCGGCGCGGAAGAAGGCAAGTTCCCAATATATATTCTATGTAGCCTCTATGTAGCCTTTATCTGGTGGTGTCTGGTCTAGTTAGATTGGCAGCACCGAGACATGAGCTTTGTACCAGCTAACAAAGACCAACCAATAGGCGCAACAGCTGAAGAAGGCAAAGAAAGAGAAGAAGGGCAAGGAAGAAAAGCCGGCTACCGAAGCCGCTACTGCCCCAACAACCGCAACTACGGCCGAAACACTAGAGACCGGCGATACCCCCAACGATACTGCTCCTCCGACCACTAACGATGAGGCTACAGCCTCGCCAGACCCTGTACCGATTTCCATAAAGACGGACGAGGCGGTGCTTGCCGCCAATGAAGAAGCGGTGCTCCCACCGAGCGCAGAAGGGAGCGACGCCGCAGTATCCGCATCACTAGCTGAGCAGTCCAAGATACGCTCGACGTCATTCCGCGTGGGTTCGACGTCATCGCCGCTATCGCCCAGTGCTGACGGAGATAGAGCGGCGGACATCTACCGCAAGCAGGTGGCGCGCATAGAGGAGCTGGAGAAGGAGAACAAGAAGCTAGTCAAGGATGTCGGCGACATTGAGAAGCGCTGGAAGAAGGCCGAGGAAGAGCTCGAGGATCTGCGCGAGGAGGAGGATGGCAGAAAGGAGGGCGCAAGTAGTGACGGGACTGCAAAGCTGGTAAGTTTATTGCTATCTTCTCTGCCGACGTTTCAGGATATAATATTGTCCTTTTACTAACTTATATATCGCACGAACTCTATAGAGGGAAGAGAACGAAGCTCTGCAGCGACAGATTAAGCAACTTCAGACACAATCCTCGCGGCGTCACGGCTCGTCGACTTCCATTTCGCTTTCCGGCCCCCCACCGGCTGTGCTACAAGAACAACTAGCATCAAAGACATCGACCATTGAATTCATGGAAGCCGAGCTCTCCAAGCTTCGTGCCCAGTTAGAGCGCACATCTAGTGGTTCGTCTTCGGAGCGTGAGCAAATCACAGCCCTCGAAGAAAAGCTTGCGCGGACTGAAAAGGCGCTTCACTAGCCCAATCAGAGCTATCTGAGCTAAAGAAGAACCTAGACCGGACAGCGGAAAAGGCGGTGCGAGAAGGAAGCGAGCGGACCAGTGCCGAAATCAAGATACGTGCTCTAGAAACTCAGGTTGCTGATGAACTTGATCTACGTTTTGAGGCGGAGAAGAAGGCTGATGCTCTGGAGAAGAAGATCCAGGCGCTGACGACGCTTCATAAGGAAAACGACTCACGTACACAAGCGCTACGCAAGGAAAAAGAAGCAGCAGAAAAAGAGGCACGGGAACTTCGGGTGCGTCTCGAGCGTCTTGAAACGGAGAACGCACGGCTCAAGTCGCGCAAGTCCGTTGACGGCGCCACTGTTAGTTCGAGAAGTGGTGGTGGAGGCTTGGACGATGAAGGCGTTGACGAGCTAGAAGACGAAGAACGACTCAAGCTCGAACGTAAAGTGCGTGAAATGGAAGCAGAGATCTCAGATCTGCGACGCGGCATTTGGCGAGACCGGCGTAAGTCTATGGCCGGCGATGGCGCTGTATTCCAAGACGTCGACTTGAACGGCACATCCGGTGGAGCAACAGCACGCAAGATGACACACTCAGGCGGCGTAGCTGGCTTCCTTGCTAGTGGACTAAACGCATTGGCTGGTACGGCTACTGGAAATGACGTAGTCGATGGGGACGATGACGATGATTCATTCTTATCAGACGATGAGGATGGAGCTGGTGCCATGGATTTCGACGAGGAGGCGTTCCGTCGGGCCCAAGCTGAAGAGGCAGCCGCACGACTCGAGCGAGTCAAAGAGTTGAAGCGGAATCTCAAGAATTGGGAAGGTTGGCGGTTAGATCTGGTAGATATCCGGAAGGGCGTGCCGGGATTCGGAGATGTGTTTGAGATTTAAAGGGGAGTGAGGGAGAGGCTTTAACAAGGAGAGACAATGGACTTTGTATTGTTAGCAAAGCAATGGAAATTGGAAACTAGAATAAAGAAGTTTCAATCATATACAGCTATTGTCCCGGCAATGATATATGCAAGCGCAACCTGGTGGCAATCCGACACCCATGGAAACAAGACCAAGGCGGATATTCTCGGTAAAACAATACGTAACGCCCGACTAGCGGCGCTCCCCGTATAAAGGACAACACCGACCGCCCTGCTCCACATGACAGCGAATCTTTCTCCTATAGAGATCATCCTAGACACATCGGTGAAGAAGGAAGCTATACGGTGGTATACCCTAGACAGAATGCACTCCACCACAGTAACAAGGAGAATGCCCCGAACGATGATCAAATATGGCCCAATCAAGGACACAACTACCCCAACTGATCCTCCACCCCAGAATGCGGGTATGAGAGGTGCCAACAAGCAGGAAACTGCAGAGAGGCATCGAGCCTTCAAGGCAGCCCAGAGCTCGAAAGACATCTGGCTGTACACAGACGGCTCCAAGCTAAGTAACGGATGGACGGGAGCAGGCTAATATGTGGAAAAGAATGGCTAAAGACTGAACAGTGGGAAACAAGCATGCACCTCCCAACCCGACAAATCGAGACGGATCAGACGATATGGATATGCTCAGACAACTAAGCAGCAGTTCACCGTCTCAACAACAGGGCACAACGAGCCGGGACATCGAAGCAAGCAGTGGACGAAACGAAGATATGGATACAGGCGGCCAAACAGAGGCATCGAGGACTACGGATGTCTCTAGCCATAGCGAGAAGATGGATCAAGGAAGACACCAAACACGACCAATGGTTTGGAGCACAAGCGACTATCAAGGACAGCAATTTCCGTGCCAAGCTCACTTTCCCGAAACAGAAAGAGACTGCGCTACCAAGAGGACCAAGACAAATTCAAGGAGCAGTGCTAGCTGCTATGTCAAGCCATAGTGACTTCAAAGACTACCACTTACGTTTCCAACACAAGGACATCTACCATCTCTGGACCTGCAAAGGCAAACCAGGAACCTGGACCACAACATTTGTACAGAAACTGCTGGGAAGCACCTCAGGCAGATGAACTCTGGCGAAAGCCCTTATAAAAAGGGCATAGACTTTTCTCTGACATTGGACTCACCATATGTTAACCTTCTGTCTTACATCTTCGACTTTCTAAATTTTCTTGTATGTTTTTTTTTATGTCTTGTTTTGCTCCTTTTGTATTGTTTTTGCTTTTCAGTTTTGTTTCATCAGCTGTTTTTTTTCCTTCTTTTTTCTTTTTCTTAACCTGAAGTAACACGGGGTATCTACGGATGGCGTCCTATGAATACCCGAGAGGGCAGAGCCGGATCCTGAAGTGATACAGGGAGGAGACAGAAAAATCGGCTCGGCCGGACTCTGATTTGATTTGATTATATTTAATGTCTACCTAAATCACTAAGATCATACGACGCCGGATTGGATACCGGACAGATATTTAAAGACCTCCGCTAGACAAACTCAATAGCTTTGTA
>RHLR01000428.1:0-21000 GCA_009806335.1 Davidsoniella australis | reverse complement strand
TATCATTAGGCAGTGGAAATGTACATATGTATACATTTCCACTGCCTAATGATACTCTCTATATGGGTATAACTCCATATTATCATTTCCGTGCTGGGTGGAGTGTACATATATAAGGTAAGGTGAAAAAAAGCCACACCGGAAAGACCGTGCTCGTTATTGAGTGGGATGTTCTACCCACATATCATTTCGTTTGTGGGTAAATAAAGAAAGAAACAGAGATCTAAATGGACTTTGGCACTACTTCATAGCCTAGTTGGAGTTCATGTAGGTAGTATTAGAGATGATAATGGATGAGAAGATTTTTGACATTGTGGATGGTTTAAGAGACTTGAGATAGAATACGAAATCCGAACGGACTAACTATAGTTCTCATTCTTAGATATGCCGTGTTTTTCTAAATATATGATTTATTCGTTCTGATTGATGTGCCTTTTCTCTTCTTCATGCTTCTAAAGAATAGCCTATTTTTTGCATCTTGGTAACACTGGTACCTTAGTCACTAGTAGTGTACCGCACCGACGAGGATAGCAAGTAAAGAACATAAGACGGAGAAGAAGAAGAAGAAGAAAAAGAAGAAAAAGAAGAATAAAGAATTAACTTGTTTGAACTCGAATTCCAAATGGTTCTATAATTGCACACTCTGAGTTACCTTATACAAATATACAAACGTGAGACAGTAACATGAAAGTGGCAATTTGAGATGCAAGAGTGACATGAGAAGAAGAACGAACAGATAAACAGTGAAAACGACTGCAAATACGGATTCACGTAGTAGAAAACGTAACCACGACGTTGTATCGATGAAATAGCACTGTATAAAAGGCAAGACAACGAAATGGTAGTACTCACTCATGCAAATTGATGGCGTGAGGTCAAGAGAGATGGCAAAACAAAAGCTATATGAGAACACGAAAAGGCTAGGATAGTTATAATAATTTTGAGAGTGATAATGAGTTATAGTATTTTGCTAGACTGTAAAGAGTTGCCTCTGTCTGTCAAGTATATTAATATGTATGGTGATTTGTATATGTAGCTATGTGGAATATCTGTTTGGAATACTGACTGAATAGTACAATGAGTGTGAAGAATAAGAATATAGTATATGAGAGATATGAAAGAATATAAAGCGGAGCGGATAAAGATAAAGTCGTACGAAGATATCTCGTGAGGTAAGAGAAGAGGGAGGTTAGATCGGGGAAAACCTTAAAAAGACAAAAGTGAAGCATATACATCAGGGGAGGTGACTTAAGGCACCGAGAAAACCAATATACAAATGATGACTGTTCCTCTTGCCACACACCCCGGAATCGTGAACTTCATATTCATCCATGGCATAGAGTTTAGACCAAGAGATAAAACGATGCTACGATTGAAAGGCGAGCCGACCGTACTGTTGCCTTTGTACATGTTCCATATCAGCCGAGTTGGAACAGAAGAATTCCAGAGCCGCTTCAATAGTGGAGTATATAGAAAGAAGAAGAAAAAGAGTAAAAAGGGAAAAAAGAAAAAAAAAACATATATAAAGAGTCAGGATGAGAGTTGTAATTGCGAGTCTGCAATGCACTGTTCCTCAATAGGCTTTTAAGGAGTTTTCTCCTGTTCCTATATGTTTGTCGAGCCCACATCTCGGGTCAAGGAGTAGACAAATATCTATTTTTTTTTCTCTTCTGGTTCTGGAAAATTATGGTTTGGTGATCGTTGGATTTACTATATTGATAATATGTATTTAAACAAAAAGGAAACTCCCTGAAGCAAAACAAATAGGAAATGCTCATGGTAATGTTTCTTGGCGCTCGATTTTCTGCATGCCCTCACGGCCCATGATATATATTTTTTATGTATTCTTGAAATTTCGTGCTGTTGAAACCGTGCTTTTTTTTAAAAAAATAAGAGGGGGGTGGGCATCGTAGTATATTTTTTGTGAAATGAAGAGTGTAAAGGGACGTAAAAGTGTATATATGACAAGAATATTATGGAGTAGAGATGGCAAGATAGAAGAGTTGAATCATATCTGGGCTGGTTCTATCGGCTAAGCATGGGAGTGACCAGGTCAATGCTCTTAGGACGATATCCACGGCGAGGAAGTTGACGATCTGGGCCACCAACAGAGGCAGGAGCATTATAGTAACCGTAGCTGCTGTTGTATTGGTGGTTGGCGGTGACAGCTGGGTCATAGGTGCTGGATAGGAAGCCGGAGGGAGCACCGTAGTTGAACGAAGTGCTAGGGCTAGTGGCATGTGAATGACTGGGCCAGAAGCTGCTAACTGACTCATTGGGCGAATGAGGGCTAGGTGGCTGGATAGATAGCGATCTCATAGCGGACGTCAGAGGAGAAGTGTTCTGGTGGTATGAGGTCGCAGTGGCATCGGGTGACATGGGCGGCGAAGTAGAGTAATAGTTCGAGGTGGGACGAGATGGTGATGCGCGAGGGATGATATCACGACGCGGGTCTTCCATGGTGGACACATATGACGAGGAGCGGAATGTGCGGCCATAGTCTATCGAAGACAGCTTAGCAGTGCTGGAGGACTGATCCTGGTGTTGGCAGGTATCGGAGCAGTATAGCTGGCGCTCGTTGGCGTCATAGAATTGCTTTTCGCAGTTCATGCTAGTGGTAGGAAGAGTTGGTGTGTTAGTGTAATTGTTATGACATAATAGAAAATGGCTAGAGAGCGGAATACGGGCAGTAGCTTGTGATTAGTGGTTTAGACTTACCAGAACTGAGGGAAGCTCTCATGCTCGTTCGAGTTCCATTCATCGTCGTTCATCTGGCGTTCCCGCTCGCGAGGGCTCTTGCCGAGCTTGCGGATATCCTTCGAGCTAGACTTGCGGTGCTTGGTGGTCATGGAAAGTTCCGAAGGAATCTTGCGCATGTCGGTGGCGGATGTCTGACCCGACCTTCTGCGGACGTGGTGCGGCATTGTGGACGAAGAGTAGGAGGAGGGATGGAGGACTGGGCTTGAAGAGCGACAATCGTCAAGAAGAAAGAAGGAAGGGGAAAAGGAGCACAGACGACGAAGACTTATAAGTTCGCGGTGCAGTGCAGTGAGTACAATGTGTGGGGGGGAGAAATTTATAAAGAAATGTTTCTAAGCCAAGCACAAAACGAGAACAGCGGCAATGCTATAGATCGCAGTTGGGTTGCTGTAGCCTCTAAGCCACAGATGACCCAAGCTTATGGTGTGTAAGGTGTGTAAGTGAGCTTCAATCTCGTCTCAACTATTACCCCGTCGTAACAGTTACAGCACTGTGGGAGATTCGCTGGTCAATGCAGGAAAATTTTTCCTTGTTTATCTTTATCTGTATTTAGAGCTTTCTTAGTTCGAAGCAAAGACAAAGAACCCAAAAGGCTGCGAGAGCAATCGTCGAGTACACAAGGGTGTATCGAAGCTTGGGTTTAAGACTAAGTTGAAGAGAGGAAGCTATAATGCGACTCCTCTGTGGCGAATTTAGCTGGCTTTGGCGGGTTTCTTGAAAAAAATATATATCTGGCGTATATGGAGCAGATGTTATCAACAATAGCGAGCTAACCTAACCAGCAGGGCTAATCAGTTTTTTTCTTAATGAGTACTGAAGCGGATTGAGCAAGGTCTCGAACAAGGCCCAGACAGATAGCGGCAGTAAGAGTATAGCAATCGACCGACGGGCGAAATCGAGAATGTATAGGTGGGTGGGCAGTGAACGGATTCTATCTTTGGATGATGGAACAGGTGGTTGAAATGCAAACACGAGCAACCAAGCGTGATATATAGAGGATAGAGGTGTAGGTAAAGGAACAGATATATGGGTTGTTCGACGAGCACTGGACGTGAAAAACGAGAAGGTATCTGTCTGGGAGAAACAAGATGGGTGTTAGCTGGTTTTATCATCTAGGATATAGAGAGCGCTGATCAGATCAGGTGGAGTTGCAGCTAGTTCTTGGTTGGTAAGGTAAAGTCGTGGTAGCAAAAGAAGTTGACGAGGCCACTAGCAGCACTAGTCGTAGCGGTGCGACTCTGGGGGTACGATACAAGTCTAAATAGCGTACGGGGGGGGGGGGGTGTTACGGTATCAACGGGTTGGTAGAAGAGGCTAGGAAGAGGGGCATTTGCGCCATAGGGAGCAGCATAGTGTGCAAATGTGTAGGTAGGCCTTGAACAGCGCTATCTTTTGCAGTGGCATGGGCGCTATAGTGGCCAGGACAGGTCAGGCTAGTGCAACTAGGTACAACTAGGTAAACTCAGTAGCTAAGCCAAGCCGTGGCCAAGCAAGTAGCGGAGCAGTAGCAAAGGCAAAGCTTGCAAGGGGTGTGCATAAGAAAAAGCACGGTGTTGTTGACGCTAGAGGAAGCCCAGAAAACTTACTATTTGCTGATACACTACTAACAACTAGAGAAGATAGAGAGGGAGACAGAGGAGGCCCGCCTTTTTTGTGTTGACGAAGCCGGTCGATAAGGAAAAAAAAACAGTCGAACCGAAGGAACTATCGACAAGGCCCTTGCAAATTGACAAACAGACCAAGAAGAAGACGATTTGAAGCGGCAGAAGACGATGGAAACCGAGCAGCGAGATAGAAAGCCAAAGAGGCAGAGATAGTTGTATGATAGACAAGCACAAGGCCAAGCTTAGGATTTGCAAAGGGACGTATGGACAGAGCAGGAAAGGAAGATGCTAGTAATAGAACCAGAAGAAGAAAAAGAAGAAAGAAAACAAAAGGAAGTAGAAGAACCAGAAGACCTCGAAACTCAGATGGGAAGATGGCGGCTTATGAAGCCAGAAATGTCGACATAACCTCTGATATGTTCTGATTCGCACATTGAGCCTCACAACTAGAGAGATAGCGCCATAGACACTGATTTGATATTTATTGATTTGTTTATGTATCATTAATTTACCACATTATACATAGAGTGAATCTCAATAGGAATACTCATGGAGTATCTACTAAAAAATTGATATAACATGCTAATTAAAATATACCTATTACCCCGATGGCAACTATGGGTGCTAAATTCGCGAACTTGGCCTTATCTAGTTCTGTTTTAAGGCATGTTTATATAAAGTGGGGTATGAAGGTTGTATGAACAAAATGATTGTCTATGTATTTACAACCAAGCTGCCTATAGCTCTAGTAGGCAATAGGTAATACTAGGCCTAGGCCGGCTTGTTACCTAGTAAAGAAAAGAAAAGAAAAAAAAATTACAACAAGAAACTCATTCCAGCAGTTTGATCCAGAGACAAAAATGACAAACATCTCATAGGGTCATGAGTCTGTTGCGTACAAAGCATTGATTGATTGCGATTCCGACGTCGGACATCTTGTTAATCTTGTCATTAATGGCATCACTCTATCATTACTTTTTGCATGTGCAGAGAAGGAGCCATAGCCTTAGTAGACACTTATGATTTACATTTGGACATGATGATAGAGAAAGATGCCAAAAAGAAAGGCATGATAGGGAGATAGTACAATATAGTAGATAGATAGCGAATTGAAGACAGGGGCGTGTGTGTATCGAGAATGTGTCAAGTAGTGGTAGAGAAAATAGGGCAACTCGGTAAATATTAAGAGCCAGCCCAAGTAAACTAGCCAAGAGGAAATAAGCAGACAGACAAGAAATTCTCATCTTGTCCGTCCTGCTAATATCGGCGCCTAGTCTTCTTCGGTTTTGGCTTCCTTGGATGATAATAGAGTTTGGCGTGGATTGAACTTGATTGGCTTGTTTTTTGGTAGCCCAAGCACGCAAGAAATTCTACGTGCTATGTAGCCAATCACCAGTAAAGTAGCCCTTATCTTCTATGCTGTTCTATCTATTGTAGCCTGCCTTACGATCTTTTTTTTCAATTTCACAAACAACTATCCAACCACAAGCCGCAAAGCGGCAACACGGGGCCGTTTTCAGTTGTCAATGTGACGACTGACTCTACTGTACTCGTATCTTTGTACTCATTTTTCTATTATATGGAAATGTAAAAATAATAATAATAATAATAATAATATATATATATATATATACCTAAGCCTAGGCTGCTGGTGTCAAGCATGGGGCCCCCCTTAAGGCCTAGGTTGAACAAAGACGCCATGTCGTCTTTTCCATCGTTTCCTACTAGGGAGACCGGAAAACTTGAAAAATTCTTCATAACCGAGACGATGTCCCAAGACTCCCCCTTTGAATAGTGCCGCAGAACAAAGGAGAGCCGAAAGAAAAACTTTGACGGCCTCTGCTATCCCGTAATAAAGAGTAAAGGCTTGGTCCGAGTTATTAGTTAAAAGTTCATTATTCCGACCTTCCTTCACCGCCGGTGTCTGGATGGGATACTGCACAAGTCACAAGCTACATATCTGTATGTGTCAGAAGAAAAAGTCCAAAGAAAAAAACAGTTAGTGTCAAAGCTCGCTGTGGCATTCTCATTCAGGGGGGGGGGGTGTTGACCCTGCCGTGGAAAGCCATGGATAGATACTCCGTGGAGCTCGCGCAAGAATGGCAATCTTTCCATGTGTTTCCGAGACGATCTGAAGCAGAAAATCAAGATTGAAAAAGATACGAACCTTAGATTTTGATGTTTTTATAGTTCTATGTAGTCAATATATGAAGAAGCCATGAGAACCCGACTGGCCTATCTTGGTAGGGCCCCCCGGGCTGGCCCCGTTTATCAAGGTTGTCCATTTATCGTGTCAGACCAGGCAGGCTCTAGTTTACATATTGTATATCATCACATCATTCGTAATAGCGCTGACAGCAAGTCATTCATTCGACTATTAGACTACGTTATATTGCACGTGTTTCTCGCCATCAAAGGCGAGCTTCCTCCCGCCATTCCTACGCCAATGAACAAGAATTACTCGGATTTTTTATCTTTCCCTTTACTTGATATTGTAATGGTCCATTGGTATCAAGACGGAGAACACGAGTTTGCATTAGAGCATCTATCTGTACATGGTAGAATCGCCCACATGTGTATTTTGTAAGAACTGATGGAATTAGTGAAGTTGTGATGTTCCCTAGAAGCTATCTTCATGCCAACTACATAGAAAAAAGTAAGAAAAAGAGACGATATCTCAAGCCTTCGCTTCGGCCACCTCACTGGAACTATATGGTTACCGAGATCCATAACGGACCCTCCCGCATAGCATCCAGCCAGTCAACCCAAAGGATAAGTAGTAACTACACTGCGCCGTGAATTTGGGCTATTAGAAGCAACATATGTAGTTGTATATTTCTAGTGTTTCTCCCGATATGGCTACCACAGCCAGTAGCACCTTAACGCTTGTAAGCGGTGAGAAATCTAGACGCCATGGCGTAAGACAACTGACTACATGTAATATACGTATTGTTGTAGGTGTACTTTACATATTTTCTCCACAACACGTATGTAGATGCTTAAAAAAAAATTAGTAACCAAATTGTTGTAGGATTCTGTCTATGGTCAGTCACCCTCTTTCTAGGGGAACAGTAGTCGGTTAAGCAGAGCGCAACATGGCAACTTTCAGGCTGCTCAGGTCGGCATATTTAGTCCGACAAGAATATATGAGGCGTGTTTATTTACGTATCTTATGTTGTTCATGGTCCTTTAGTATACCATCTGAAAACATAATGGCCGCATCTGCGTCGTATCTAACCGTTCTACATTCTTACCTTTGTACTAGTACATATATGTTACATAGATACTTGCAATATATCTTTTACAAAAAACAAAATGGTAATCAAAAAATATATAGGAGCAACTATTACGGATTTCACAAATAAAACCCCAGAAATCCATATCAAAGGTGCTATATATATGTAAGCGAACGGATAGGCTGTGGGGTTTAGGTTGCGAGCAAAGATAGGCATAATTTTAGTATATATCATTGTCCACTAGTATTGCATATTCAACCAGATTATCTTCTAGTACAGCCTGACCGTATACGTCAGATAACTACGCATAGTTATCTATAAAGATATTTGACTTCTTATTACTGACTCCAAGTACTACATTCAAAGTAAAACCATACATACCGTCAGGTACATATAGATAGATATATATATACGATATCATGACTTAATCAGGTAATTCCATGCAAACAGAGACATCCTGAAATTTACACATAGTAAACCTCGACTTGGAGTTCTAAATAGCCCGACACTTGTGTCTGTACATTAACACATTAGAGAACTCCCTTCTTAACCTACTTCCCCGCTTAACAACAGATAAGAAGAGGCCAAAAGAAGGGAATTTATACTGCCCTGGTGCATGAATCAACTATCGTATTGGTCTGCTTCAAGAAAGACCCGGAATGGGGCCATAATGGCGTCAAGGCAAGACACAATATGTATTTACAGTCTTTTGATATTAATTTATTAATTTACGAAGGCTGTTCTTGGTAGGAGAAACATGGTCCATTCATCGTCATCGCCGTCTCACATGTTTAGCCGGCTGCATGAGACGCCATGCTTGACTTCTATTGGCTACTATGAGCTTGATGCGGTACCCACAGCATCGTTGTTCTTTGCTCTTCTTATGTACAGTACTTCAGCGTAACGAAGATGGAGGACAAGAAAGCAAAACGTGGTGAATGCTGACTCATATGGGAGTCTATGGGATGCAACATAAAGTCTCGAAGTTTGCTCAGGAATGCTTTTAGTGAGTAGAGTGACTAGAGTGGGCTTTAAAAAAAAACAGGGCATGTCCCTAAATCTCCAAGACTTCAAGGGGCTTCTGTAATGTCCATATACACCATATGTTTTGGAGACCCAGGCCCTGATACATACTATTTGTGTGGTATGTATGTATGTGTAGATCTTGATAATGATACTCTAATCTGCTCTAGTAAAACATAAGATGATCCAACGTATTTCTTAGTCTTTTTTTGCAATTAGTTTCCTACTTATCCAGACTTTCCGGTTATGACGGGGGTATTTCTACGGAGGAGGCCCGTGGCCTTATATCTGCTGTGGCCGAGATTAATTCCTTTCTAACCAGATTCAACCAGCGGTAGTTTGAGTCTCTTTTCACCACTGATCGGAACATAACCATCGGGTGCTCGTGTTTGGTCCATCTATTGGGGGTTTAACTGCCGCAAAGTATGTATCAGTATACCCAAATGTATTGCGTGCACTGCTACCATAGTTCCACTGATGTCTTTATCCTCTACTAAGCCACTTTTATTTCAGGTCAAGATGATAATTAGCACCAAGGCTTCTCCAAGTAGTATCCCCAACCCACGTTGCATGAGGTTTTATCTTGCCTAATACACTGTTATGTGTGTGCAAAATGTATCTATACATGACGGCAGTCGTACAACAACAACAACAACAACAACAACAACAACAACAACAGCATACGAAGACACTGGCGACAACACCATGGCGGCCTGAAACTCCGATGGAGAAAGAAAAATAATTACTAGATCCAACTATTCACCAAGAAAGATCTAGGCCACGCCACAAATATCCAGTGGATTCTGATTCTGTGGGTAGCTTGAAAACGACAAAGAAACAAACGAAGCTCCATACAAAGCGGCAGAGATTTCACGGCCATCAAGTGAAATCGATGGTTCATGGCTTGGGATTTCGAATTGAGCTAAAGAAACAAAAAAAACATTAACACCCCATAGAAGTAGCTAATAGAAGCCCAAATTTCCTGGTCATGTGTTCGTTGGCTCAGGGTTTCGGATATATAGGATCTGGATAGACGGGATAGAGTACAAACATGAACAACGGAAATCTACACAATTTAGCTTACTGACTATGGCAAATACAGATCAAATCATAGATAATAAAAACAACACAAGTCCGCACGATCTATTCACTACAGTAACATCATACTATTGACTATCAGGCCAATACTAATCGATATGATGGTACCGACTATACTATGTAGTAGGCTAAACTTGCTCATATCGAAAGGGACGTTGTGCTGAAGTACAAAGTCCCTCAGATATCGACAATCTGTTGGGGTCCAGATGTGAAGAAAAGCCATAAAGATATCCTCCCTTGGCATGGAGTTACTTCAGCGATTGTTTAGGCTCAGGGGCCACTTGGCCTATTAGCATAGTAGTAGTGGTATCAGTAGTAGCAGTGCTAAAGACGACAAGCTAAGCTATGGAATAGTTGACAAGGGGCCCCTTCTGCAAATAATCCTAGGGACTAACTACTTGATATCTTGTCTTCTTCCCCGCACTAATATTTTTTTGGGGATGCTCTCTTTGAAATTAAATGGTGGCTATCGATCTGCAACATTCCCATCTTGCGCTTCATATGAAATTCAATGCCAGACTCCAAATGTTCATCAATCCTATCTCCAAGTTTGAATATCGTTTTGGCTGACGATCCTCGTTTTTTAAGTAATGTATATGTAGAAAACGAGTTGTACCATAACTCGTAGATCAAGATGTACCTCAGCTTTTGTTTGTATCATGAGGCCCATTGCCCTTGTTTGGCATTTAGCAGTAGTCTTAGGTTTCCTATATCCACCCATGGATCTAGTTATCCAGACTAATGGCCAAGTCGAACAAGACACAGACCATTTCCCCAGAGATGATCCAAATAGTACGCGAAAGAAATCCTAGTGATGCAACTGAGTCTAAAATAGTAAAGTGTATAGATAGTTGTATGCACATTGTGACTCCAATAACGAAAGCCGATACATTCTCAAGAAAAAGACAACATGTTCTTCTTCCTTTACTCCATAACTTGCATGTATATCTTGTGATATTACATTTCTTGTTTATATTATTCGACTCCGAAAATAGGGCGCATATTCTCGCCGACCAAGTTCATGTAAGTCATATGCTCTAACATCACACGTACATTTGTATATATACCTGACGTAGATGTATAGTATATAAGCGAGTTTGCAGAGAGTCGATCGACCAGTCTAGGCTAATGCAGGTAAGGCTGCTGTCTTCGGTATATCTCCGATATAGGCGGTCCTTGGTCTTTCAGCCTAGTATTCTAGGTTCATGCCGTCTCTGTATTCAACACGGCTTAAACACCAAAAATCACAGACCAACAAGTGATGACGCTTTGTATAACCGTCGCGTAGTCGCCAATCGTAGCCCTTTGTACCTATATCCTAGCTACATATGTAGCATTTTCCAGCATCAAAAAGACATAACCAAACCACCCAGTCACCGTTTTTCTTCCTGTATTGTTAAGACGTCATGTCGATGGAGCCGCCAGGGTCTTCTGGATAAGTTCTACATGTAGCTAAGCCTGCTTCCTTTTTCTATCCTCTATACAGAACACGGTCGGTGTGCTAAGCTACAGGATATCACATTCCTAGCTCATCCGCCTCGTAAAGACGGAGACAAAGCTCTAGACACTAGAAATCAAGGCCATGGATGTATTGTATTAAAAAAAAAAAATTTAAAAAAAAAAAGCCACGAGATATCATATAATCTACCAACAATGGCATTATTTCTGGTGCTTTCTACTTGAATTCAAACTCAAACTGCACGTATCTATAGAGTGTGTACTGATGTTGAAAATGATGCTTTACTGATCTTTCTTCTTTCTCAGATTATAACAACTCAGCACTAAAAATACACATTCATCAGGTCTGTACTGTATACTAAAGCTATCTGACCCGCACCTTTGCACCTTTGAGCACTCTTCCGGTAGGAACGAACATCGTATCAAAGCGCCGTGGATCTACGCCATGTTCTAGGCGCTGTATGAACCGAATAATGACACCGCAAGTGGATGGATATTCACCCACATTTGAGGCGAAGACATGTCATGGGAGGTGAACATAAGCAAGCGTAGGCTAAACGTGGAGGGTGTGAACAAGTTCATCATATCTATAACCCAAAACTAACTGGTCCGAATGTCAGACATCAAAAGACCAATAAGGGGTCGTATATCCTAGTATAAAAATACATGTGATAAAAAGAAAATCCGTTTTGGAACGACACTCCATGCTTCGGTTGAACCAAGCCCTTTAGCACAATAATGGTAGAATGGTATCACCAGTCGTTCACATTTTCAACCACTTGAGATTCTCGGCCCTTGATATCAACGATACCTTGCTTCACGACTTGAAATTTTGGATTTCTTTTCAAGAAACGTGTAACCCAGTTTCTGCTGACTACTGATGGTTAATTAGTCAATTCATTGGCGATCGTGATGTCGGTGGGTGAAGCTTCGTTTCCTTGCTAGAGAGCTCTTTTGATATCATTACGAAGAATCGATAGAGGAATATCTACCATAGAAACAACAGTTGTAATTGTAACCTCGGGGTTTTCGAAATGATATGCTACTGCTTGCTTAAGGGCAGCGGCGCGTAAAACACGTAAAGTTTGTTCTATTTTATTATTCTTATATATAATTGTAAGGTATCGCAGAAACCGGAGTTATAGGTTTTGACTATAAGTAGGGGTCCAACCCCTGATATTGGATTTTTTTTTTCTTCTTCATCGGTCGCAACGTGATCAAAACGATTACCTTTCCTTGCAAACTTTCGTATATCGTCTCGTTTCATTCACTCTCCTTCAATAATTGTTGTTTGTCAACAAGTTTACTTTTTCTCTGTTGCATCTTTTGTATAAGATGGATCCCCGAATTAAGCGGAAAGTTATTCGCGTTGATATCGATGACGAGTAAGTACAGTACTCTATAACAATATTTCATATCGTCCCTAACATTTTTAATTATAGGGATATTCTTCCCTTCGTTGAATTGAATGCCACTGTCACCAATGTCGCCAAAGTTCGTACAGATCGCCAGATACTGATACGGAAACCCCGTGACTCTGGAACGCACCTTTATGATTCATCTCGCAATATCGCATCTCAATCTCACAGTGGCCAGTCTCAAAGATAGATTGTATCAACTACGATACACCTCAATCCGCTGGGCAAGACAGCATACACTGACCTGGCCTGATACTGAACTTCGGTGACTAGTGAATGCTTGGACTAAAACTAAAAGAAAAACAAAAAAATTGCCCGACGCTCAGACGCATTACATTGTCTTTGTTTATTTATCACTATTCTCGACAAGACAACTTACGAAGACAAAGGCCTCACCATGACACTATAACAGCCATCTCTAGTCGATAGAAGCTTCCGTTAAAGCAAAAATGGTCATCCGCAGATGGAGACACGGGGAATCGAACCCCGGACCTGATCCAAGCGTTGAAGAACCGTAGTTCCTGCTATGCTAAGGATCCGTCATACCACTAGACCATGTCCCCGATTTCACGATAATGATGGTAGAAACCCGCTTTATATGTTTCAAATTCAATGACGTCATCTTTTTCAGACTGTCTACGTTTGTTTTTGTTGCTCTTAGTGGAGGTATGGACCACTAGTTCTTCGGGGCTAGGGGACGATGTCGTCCCGCACATACAAAGCTATTGAGTTTGTCTAGCGGAGGACTTTAAATATCTGTCCGGTATCCAATCCGGCGTCGTATAATCTTAGTGATTCAGGTAGACGATAAATATAATCAAATCAAATCAAATTGGCAGTCCGCCGGGGCGGCCCTCCGTGCCGAGATTGGCCTCTCGGACCAAGTAGCCACTATTAAGCCCCGGGTTGTGCTACACGGGCAGCTCTCTTGACTTTGATAACGGTCCCTAAAATGTCACACAAATTCATAGAGTCTACGAACCGCTTGGGAGTAATTCTGAAGATTATATCATCCGACTAATTCTGTCCGGAGCATGTCGTTGTGCTGCTGTAAGCGTGAACCAACAGTATAGACAATAAGCAATGGATATACATATATATATATATATACTACATCAACAGAACTCGGGGTTTTCTCTGGCGTCAGCGTTTGTAATATATCAGCGGACATGCATATACGAGGCAACAATATCTCCAAATCTCCAAAGCTTCTCCAATGCCTAGTCTAGCCTGGCATCCTATCGTTCACTTACTACATAGACAATACCACTACACAGTCACGAAGAGAATAGCGATACATAAGTGTCTCCAATACTAATTGTTAGCTGAACACAACGTTTCTTTCGGAATCTCGTATCCATCTAGGCTGGTAGATATGCAATAAAGTCGCCAATACCTTCTAGTTCAAAGGAAGACAATTGAGCGGGGGTATTGAACCACAGCAAAAAAATAGTCATGAAATACGATGCGTCTTACAGCCGACAGATCCGGCTTCACACCAAACGTTGGCTCTGAAATCACCGTTATATCTCGCATTCTGCATCGAGTGCCTATGAATTGGCTAGCTCTAAACCATCTTACCGTAATAAATGTATCCATGATACGATATGTCAATGTTCAGTGCGATTTGTTAGAATACAGCGATCATTGTCGGAGTAAAACAAGAACCAGGCTCCCTCCCTTAGAAAGGTAAAACAGGTACGAAACAGCCCACGGAAGATCGGTAATTATGCTTCTTCAACTCAAAAAGCAAACTTTTACGGCATGTGCTCGCTACACCAAACTTGTATTCATGATGAAAGCTTTGTTCTTTTTTTTTTTCTTTTTTTTCACACTTACACATATAACACTCGTCTGATAATCCGGTTTCATACACACGGCAGCAAATATCAAGCCGTATACGGGTGTCCTAGTGTCACTACTAATAGCTTCAGATTGATATTCACTGCGGGTGCGTAGACACGCACTTCTTAGCTAAGCTTAGAAGTAGTTATTATCCAATACAAGGAATAAAGAAGAGGTTATGTGAAAGAGTATATGTAAGTCAGAACGACTGTCTAAAGTCACAAACGGAAACATTAGTGCCACAAGCCGTCGAATATGTCACCGTGCATGCAACAAAACATACCAAAAGGCCCATATCTACATGGAAACTACAATTAGACCCAAGCGAAAGGCTAGCCCATCCAAAATCATAATATCATGATTTCTGTCAGGTGAGAATAGAGATAACAAGCTATATACGATGCCCAATGGCTTACTATTAGCTTATACATGTACTATAATGATTGCGACGTCTCACGGGTTACAGACTGTATTATATGCTTATTCTGTAAATGTATATACTTATACATATGTAGATATCATAATGTTAGTAGAATATTTACCTCCTAACCAAGTGTCAACAATGTGATAGGTAGTCAGAATACCCCCTCTCCTCTCGTTTTGTAGACATGCACACGAGTCGATATCCGGGCAGAAGGTCGGTGAAGAGCCGCGTCGAACTATGGATCAGGAAGCCAGAGGCTGTTAAAATATTTAAGCTAACAGAAGGTTGGGATCGCCATTCAAACAAAGGCTCCCCTCCCCGGTCCAGTGAAGTCAGCCACCTCCAGCACGAACTATACATGTATGTATACAACAGGCTTCAGTCTACTTTATACTACATTTGGTCTTTATGTATATGATGATTTACACGCCATATTCGTTTTGTTTTTAACCTACGTTACTGTATATAAATATACAATTAAGTGAGTTCTTTAAGTTACATTTAGCATTGGAGTCTCTATGGGCCAAAATATCACAATATGTGCTGATTTCATTCGAGCCAATACCGTGAAGTAAGCGAAAAGCATACAACGTTTACAATTATGTAGGAGGGCGTAAGAAGAAAATATAGGAATGCGGGATCAGGGGAAAAGGAAAACGAAGGAGAGAGGATGCAATTGAATAGTCAAAAGAAGATGGACGGGTGTGTTACATTGGTCAAAATTAGTACGTATTCGGAGGGGTGTGAACTGATTGAACAAATCGGGAGAAGAAAAAAGCAAATAGTACAACCACACACAGGTATAATATGTAAATAAGAGAACCCACCGAATCATGATAAACTAAGTTTTTTCCCCTTTTCCTTCCATTAGCGATTCTAGAGCATCTTTGGGATATTGGAGAATACGACACTAATATGCCAGTGGAAATTCTACTACAGAGAAACAATATGGACGACATGGCAAAGCCACAGATTCTGTTAAAAAAATATGTCAAGAAACTTTTGTTCGTTTCGAGGAGAGAAATTAAGATTAAGATTAGATAATGATGGGAAAACGGGTGATACGTCAATCAATTTCTCAGAGACTTTATTCAGGTTAAACAGCTACAAAATAATGAGGATCTGGATTTGCTAGTTGGATGTCAGATGGTTTTGTAGCTAGCGAGCTTATGGTTGATAAAGCATGCTTTAGGGGAATACCGGGCGCCTAAAAACCAGGCCTGTACATGTTTATACGCTGTATAATCAGCGCCTCACTACCGAAAGGACAGGACCTAACAATGCCGGTACAAAACGCACTATAATGCCCTAAAAACTCATCATCCAATTCTTTTTTTTCTGTGCATATCAGTATCACACTAAGAAAACCCAAGAGTCGACGTCTTGCGTTGCGAATCCCCCCACTAGTTGTTGTCGTGACTTCTTGGCGATCCAGGATTTGGCCTGCAAAGATCGAGCAGAAACAAATACTTCTTTTTCCTCATCAGTCAAGCCAAGCCTAGATTAGTATTCCTTTTCCTCACTAGAACAACGAGAAAGAAAAAAAAAGAAAAAATGTACAAGCTACATATAAATTCACCTTGTCAAGATCTGGTTATGGGCTTGGCCCTGCCCAGAACAGAACTGGGACTTGGCCAAGGAATACAGCGTAGTAGATTTCAGTTACAGTAGAGCAAAGTGGACGGACGGACAACCGCGGTTGCGCGTATATTTTTTTTTAGTTCCCTGGATTTTGATATTCAGGAAGCGGTTCTTGTCCTTGGCATTGTCAACAACAAGAAACTAAACAACTATCTTGAGGTGTTAATGTTTACTGACAGCTTCATGAATTGGATAGACCTGTCTATTATATCACTAATTTATAACTATATATTCAATTTAACTGTTCTGGACAAAAGAGGAACTTGAGAAACAACAGAGCCTCACATTTGATATTAGCGTACCATCAGATTTTGTGGCTCTATCACTTAGGCAAGTTCCGGAAATTGATGACAATCTCTTTCTTTTGTTCTCTGTTATTTCTTAATTGAGAACAAGACTTTATTGGCTTCTTATTCAGGCTTCCAGTGGCGTTGATATTAGACAGTGCTATTAAGTTTAGACTAAACTCTAAGCTCGAGAAATCATCCAGGCGTCTAAACAGATATACAGATATCACGGTACAATACTACAGATATATTATCATTTATGCCCGGATGTCATGCAGATACTAGTATTTTACGTGTCATGGCAATTCAAAGCCTCACCCAATCAACCATCTAATGATAGTCTATAGCCCTGGTTTATACCGAGATGAAAAAATACGATCGGTGTATATACATTTTCCTTAGTCTTAACACTGGATATTGGCGATATGAAAGAAATTGTATTTATTAGATTATTACCAGTAAAATTGCCTTTTTATATATACAGTTAGCTTTTCGCCAATTTTTCTCTGTACAAACTCTACGTCTCCCACTGAAGTTTGCTAAATTTTTTAGGGGCAGCTTTTCTTTGCCAGAGACTAAGGAATACATGTATTATGGGTCAAGGGTCCAAGGTAATGAATGGGATGTGCTAGGCTCTCCTCCCCCCTTCAAATTCAAAAGCACAGCCACGACCGACCCTTTTCATTATGTGCTTCCTGATCTCTCTAATAGCACACAAAATTCAAATACATGTAGACATCAACAAAAAGAGATGAAGCAAGTTAACATCGACGCACGCTCATCAAACTTAATCGTTGGTCAACCGCAAACCAAACAAGCAATGTGACTTACCGGGCCACTTAGCTGACTGCTGCCACTACCATTGCTATCCCAATTTCAGGGCTAAGCTCTTCGTTTAACCCAAAGGGTCGCAGTAGAATCAAGCAGCCCTACTCTCATTGAATACTGGGCAGTGGGAAGAACAGCAGAATCGGAAACAAGACCTCTTTGTTGTAGTGTTCAAGCCTAGGATTCGGTGAAATTTTAATAAGACACCCCCTCCCCCTATATGATAGCTATGTATATGTATATTATTTCATGCTTCTTCTCCATGAATAGACTGAAGCAGTTACAGAAACAGCCGTCGAGTGATCATCCAACATTGTTTCTTATTTAATCACGATCTTCTATTCATACCATCCGGCGACATTGTACATATTCAGAGTTTTGGTCTTACTCTTAGTCTAGACATATATTCCCTCTTTAAGAGCCCTTTATGTTTATCTCGATCGATGAATATAATCAATGGAAATGGTTTAGACGATGTTAATGTCAAAAACACCGTTACTTCGCGTTATTAGTGTATGGGCAGATGGATTCCAAGGTCGCCATGAAGTGCTATTATACTCTGGAATTGGTGGGACCTGCATCAAGATAATGTAATCAATCATACCTGCGTTGTTTTTGTCACTATGCCATATAATGAAGACGCTGTTGGATACATAGACTGCCCCGTGAACAGAGTATTGCCCTACAGTGGTCTCATTTATATCGACAGTATTCATTAGTCCAGTGAACTCACTCGGCCGGGCTTGGAACGGATTTTTGGCTCATGTTTGTATTTTTTTTTTTTTAAATTTATGCACTTTGTTTGGTCATGGCTTAAGTAACAACCTCTCTAGTTGACAAGGACCGAAATTCCACCTCTGTGGCCTAGATTACAGAAGCCTTGATTCACTTAGATAATATCCTTAAATAATGCGGTATGATTCTTTGATTCTATTGAATATAATCATGTAACCAGACATATACTTTTTTCACATTATCAACTTCATTCATATTCACTATTGTCAAATACACGGAAAAAAATCAATGATAAAGAGAGTACGCAGAAATATCAAGGCAGTATTTTAGACGGGGGGGGTACGATTTTGCAGTTATTGAGATCCGCTAGAACTTGAAAAATCGGGGCTGTGCACAAGTTATTCGTTTTAACGCTTTTTCAACATATTTCACGTGACATTCGATACGACCTATTTACGTTTTCTTCAGCTAACTAGTAAATTTCGATTATCAACATATCGGCAATGCCACATCACAGAAGCGGAATACAAACTCACCATGACTTAACTGTACACATTATCCTGACGGAATATTATACTATAAATGCCAAGATTGATTAAGCAGTACATTATCATGTCTATGGTGATAGTCAATTTTGGTATGCTGGATGACAATCGTAACTATTTGTCTGACAGTCTGACAATGGTATTTTTTGAGGTTCTAACTACGATATGAGTTTTGTAATTTGATACGGTTTTATAAACACGATTAGATACATAACTAATTGCGTATACATTTATACATTGTCAATTGTATCCTTCAATATACTGGATTTTACGTATCAACCTTTTATCCATAGATCTGTATATGTTAGGGTTAATGAGGGTTATATAAACGTAGTAGTACACATCTTGGCATGAAACACAGCCCTAGAAAATGGTGTCGCTCAAGGATGGCTTAACGGCTTGATACCGAAAAAATGCACGGGTGAATTGTTCTGAACTTCAAGTGCCAAGCTTGTACCCAGGTCGCTTTCCGCCCCAAGTTGACAAAAATCCAGGCGCAGATGATTCAAGCCCGACCTCCCTGGTAGTATGTTTTTCTCTTTTTTTCTTCTTTCTTTTTTTCTTGAGATGATGACGATGTCATAGGTTGAGAAAGAATGCCCCCCCCAAAAACGCCAATGCAGTAACGAGGAGAATTCCTATGGCTAATAATAGGCATAGATAATTTCACGGTTTGCTCGTAATCGGCCTGATTGTCTGTCCATATACAACATAGGCTACGACAAAAAAGGATCAAGAGGCAAAATAATAGGCTATAAAAGAGAACAAAGGAATAGTCAAGAAATAGTAGCAAATTAATTACTGCAGTGCTAGTACATACTACATAGGTATACTAATAAATAGTGTGTACGTATGCCGCTAAGTACATGTAGTGAAATCTCGCTTTGCTGCGATTACTAGGACTAGTGGCCCAGAGGAACAGGAACAGGAATGCCACAAAGGACCCGATTAGTGGTGCGTAGGCTTAGTTAAGCTACGCATTAATATTCATTGCTTCTACGAAGTTGCAAAAGTAGATGAGGGAAAGAAAGAGAAAACTGCCTGGTAATTTGCATTTATTTACTTGCTCGTATGGCTGGTTTGTTATAATACTCTGCAATTTTCAAGCGATAAAAGAAGATTAGTAGCGCCAATAAGCCAGACTCTTGACTACCAGCAGAATGATCGGAGCAGACGTGTCGTCGTTTCCCGTCTGAAGTAAGCTGGCCCTGGAACATCATCGTTGGATCTTGTCGTTGGATACAGAGACTGAAATATTGCCAAGGTCGCTTTTGGCCCTGTGGCCACGCGGACAGATACTCGATGACAACCTCTTGGCAACAGGCTGGGGAGGAGGACGGGGCCTACGACGCTTCGGTTATGAGAAGGGGGTTCTAAATAGCGGTAGCCAAGCCGGTTGTCGTCAGCGGGCTGCTGGATTGCTGGAACAGCAGTAATTAGTTGGTCGATCTGCGGAGCCAAAAGAAGAGTGGTTCCGACCAGCGAGCTGATGGAAATAGAGATGGTGATGTTTATGTTGACTGATCGTGCACGATATTGTAAGCAACAGAATGGGTACCGTAGACTGGCTGCATATAGTTCCTAACTCGCATACATGTACTGCGCTTTCATAATTTCTGGTCGACAACAACACGAGGCCATAGCTAAAAGACGAGGAAGACGAACAGCGACGGAAAGGCACAGGGATCGCAGGCTGAGTCGAGAGAAGTCGACAAGAGTTTGGGAGGAGAGGAGGGAGGGCGTGTCAAACTGCGGCGGTGGAGGGCACAACACGATGGAGATGGGCCGCGGGCAGAGGGGTGAGCGCAGTTGTACAGCTGGGCTGTGGAGAGGGCGTCGCCGTAGTAGGATACACGCCGTCCCACAATATCGCGACCTGCTTGACTCCTGCTTTGGGTCTTTCCTGGATTGAGCCAGCGATTGAGCGATTGAGCGCATACTAAGCACACTAAATCCCTGTCTCTGTGTTGCGCCTTCCTTGCATCTTTGCTTTCCAGCACAGTATCAGTAACAGTAACAGTAACTGCAATAGTAGCAGTAATACCACTAGTAATAGTAAACAATAACGTACCTGAATGTTATTGTTTACTATTACTAG
>RHLR01000427.1:0-20989 GCA_009806335.1 Davidsoniella australis | reverse complement strand
GGATTTGGTTTTGTGGGTCTGTCTTTTGGGGAATAGTTTTGTGGAGGCACTGTTTTTTTTTTTTTCTTTTTTTCTTTTTTTGTATTTGTTTTGTTTTGTCTCTTAGTGGAGGTATGGACCACTAGTTCTTCGGGGCTAGGGGACGGTGTCGTCCCTAAGATACAGAAGCTATTGAGTTTGTCGAGCGGAGGACGTTAAATATAATCAAATCAAATCAAATCGAAGTTTGTCGTTAACTTGCACTGTGGGCCATACGACTAAGTAGATAACGTGCCTTGCATTTAATGGGGTATTCTTGTTCTTTTTAGTCTTCTAAAAACGCTCTAGTTTCCAATGCTACTACTGCTACTACTGTTTGGGCCGTGTTTGTACCTGCATATCGCGTAATTAGTAATGTTTCATTTCACGACCTTTACTGAAACCCTAACCCTTCTGATAAATATGTTGGTATATTTTAGTGCACACATATCTGTATTTTGCATTATTTAGTTCAGGCATTTTGTGGTTTCCATTACAACATCCTTAATACAAGCCATATACTTTCGTCTAGTTCCGACTCAGAATTGTTCAAATTACGGAAAAGGGTCTATCTTTGTGTTCTACCTTTGTTTCAAGATCTGACTTGTATGTTAAGTAATAATCCCGATAATATTGGCGATCGTTAGGCGATAAAGAGCTCGCCCATACAATATTGCGAGAACCAAAGAATGAGAGAAAGATCAGATAGTCTCAACAGACGCGAGTGCTGATCATGTTCCTATCCGCATGTTTGATTTAGAAGAACGCTTCTGGAGATACGGCTGGATAACTTTGATATGTAATATAACAGTCTAGCGATTTCTACGAAAAAAATACAGCGCAGTAGTATCACAAATTATCGTACATATCATACAGGTATTGATATTAATATCTGTTGTTGTTTAGTCGTAAACTTCTTCCTCAGATATCTCGTTTCACCTGCTATCGTATGAGGGAATACAATCCTACCTGTCAAATATTCCATCTGTGACACCTGTTATTCATGCAAATCGACACACTTATCATCCCGAGACAATCTGCCTTTTCACGGCAATTGAGTATGGCATTTGGGGACAGATTTTTTTTTCAAGGCCTACAGACGACCGCTTCACATATACATATACATAATTAAATAATGTGCCAAGGTGGCTTCTAGAAAGCATACAGTTGTATACTTGATGTCAAATAGCATCCCTTCAACCTCTCTCATACTAGGTATCAACTTACTTACTCAGGCTTGGCAATAATTTGTCTTTTGTTATTGATGTACATAACTACTTACTTGCCTTGATATGCTTTCTTTTTCTTGTTCTGCCTAGGTATCTCATATCAAAGCCGGCATTACTTTTAATATACGGTATCATATTCCCGAACTCATGTCGCTCTGATATCATTTCTGCGATGATGGGAACATTGAAGTACATATCTATAGCTTGACGATCCTCAACAAGTATACTATCTAGCATGAGAATTGATGATGAATTGAATAAGATAGGATGAATATATACATACAGAAGTGGGACCTACAACACTATACTACAGTAGTATGATAGACTCTGACCAAGATCATTTCATTAACTGATAGTCAACTCATGGCTCTAGAGTTCATGGCTCTGCCATATATATATATGAATATCTGGATGTACTTTGATTCTATTGATATAGGTGCATGTTAAATACAATCAAAGTCAAGTAGTATGTACACGGTTTGACGACAAAATTATTCGAAAGATCTAGGTATGATGATTTGAATATCTGCATCATCATTTCTCAAACCCCCCATAACAACTAGGTTGTAAACCTGCGCCTAAATTTCGCTTATCCACCAACTCAGTGTATGAGGCCATGTAGACAAGGGACATATGTATGACATCAAATTCTTATGTAGCCAAATATATATATATATATATCCTAGTGAACCAATGTTGTCAATATCATCCCCTTATCACCGCGATCTTCAGCCCCCTGGCTGAACAGCGATATTCCATAGTGTGTCTTATTTGATTTAGCCAAGAAGGGAGGGTACTCTCCTTCTTAGAGATACATAGAAAATACTAGCAATGTAACATGTCCCTGCTAACCAAGATATCAGTATCTGTGTCTTGTGAAGTCTGGCAAGTCCAGACTGACAGCTTATATTGACAGCATGATGACTTAATACTCCTCTGGTTCAAGTCGTTCTTGACTATTGGACCATGGTTTCACAGTGTCTTTCGGTATGACCGGATCGTCATTTATTCTTTGTTTCTAAAATGTATGTTAGAAGACTATATCGAACATTCATGGTTGTAGTGGAACGTGTGATCAAAAGGCTATTGACATTGGTAAAAATTTTGGCCTCCTTTTTTGGTGCTTCCATGAGGAGTGACAATGATAGTCACATGAGACCTTGAAGGCTGTCTTGTGCAATTAGGCTAAGATCGACACTCAGCAACGCGCTTAGTATGGCAAGACTATAGTGAGAAGATCGCCGACAGATATTTGACTGTTTAGATGACTAATAAGCCATTCTAGATTGTTCATTTGAACAATCTTAGTAGTATCTGTATACCCGATGATGGCTTGCTCACCATGATCGACATCAAACACTATGATATTTCGGGTGTTTTACTAATAATGAAATAAAGTGAGCACAATATATCCTAGCCTTGAAAGGATACACATAGGCGCCACTTAAAGTCATCACAATGATAGCTATCCTATCCTTCCGAACTTGCTTTCGATAGATGCATTTGTCGCTACTGTTACTGAATTGACATATTTGAATTACTGGATATATATTACAAGAGAGGCTGGGACTATTCAATAGTACAGAGAAACGATATATATGTAGGTGGCAATATAATTTCACATCTTGTACACGATTGCCGCGTTGGAATTTGGTGGCGTTGGTTTCTAATTAGGTGATTACACATCCGCCTCGCTATTGATGATAGGATATGGGATGACTCTAGATTTTGACCGTAGTCTCTAAATCTATGCAAATCATAAGCTTCCTTGGTTGGAGATATTTTTATCACAGTGATCACTTATCGTGATCCGGAATTCGAGAGCGGGAGGGAGCTGAATGCTTGACCTATAATGCACCATTTCATCACTTTTGTCGTTTTCTGGCTTAGGCTAGATATAGAACTCGGCTAGTTTTTGGAATTGAAAATGAAGGTATCAATCCTTGGTAACAATAGGAGGTAGAAAGAAGAACTGCTTACAATGTTGTATTTGTGGTTGTGTGACCATGATACCCGGCATAAATTTTGTTGTAGTGCTTCGATCGGGAGACATGTGTGTAGCTCAGGTGAGATAATATGTCAGGCAGCGCAATTTACAGTCATAGATTTTGTAAGCTAGGCTCTAAGTTAGTTATTATCCTTAAATAAGGTCGTATTGAAATGTTGACATTAACCCTATTGACATAGATAGAATAGTGACTCTATCAAGTAAGTTTGGGCACTGTTTTGGTTGGATGGTAAGTTTAGAGTTTGGTTTTAACTTTGTTGGTCTTTTCTCGGCAAGGACACATCGAGACATTATACTTGTGATGAATTCAAGATATATAGTTACATCATTCAGTCATATTTTTTACCCGCTCTATTGGGCTATCCTTTTATAAAATATGAGAATTGTATATCAACAGTCGAGACCATGACCTCGTTCTTCCCTTCTTAAAATAGTTTCGCCTTACAATCAACGCCCACAGCGATGCGTTGGTTAAAGTGGGCTTCCCAGCCAATTAGGTTGATTGGACCTGCGCAGCTGAACTTCAGATTTGGCTCCAAAGTTCAGCGCCAATTGTACCGATTTTTAGTTGCTCCTCCACCTTCCTGAATTCTATTCTTGCCAATACAACATATTGGGCCTCACGATATTCCCGATTCATAAATATCGAGAAGTCTACACTAAGTCCCTAAGTCCAAGAGGTTGAGTCCTCTATTGTCTTTCATCATCAAAATCAAGTTGCAGAGTACAACACAATGTCTGTCCAACTAGAAGACCAATCTCGCCAACGTGGTAAGTAATTTAATAAATTAATGGCCCTGCCCGAGACGCTCGAAATTTGCCTCACTTGTCTCTATCAATTGATAGTGTCGTCTCACCACATTCTTGCAATATATAACTAGGCAATCACTATGTAGAGGTATACTGATGATCTTTGTCACCTAAAGCTTTCCGCCAAGATGAAAACGGCGATATTGAAGCCGAGTACGATCGCCTTCGTGAGCTTGCCCACGCCGAAGGAGCGAAACGTAGCAAGTTCTTCCAACGGGTAAGTAAATATATTTGTTTCCCTAGCCAATATTATTTCTTGCATCATACTTGGGCAGATATCACAATACTTCACAAACTAACATGGTATCCTATCAATAGTCGCGTGAGGCTTACGAGAGAGGCGATGGCGGTGTTGCTAAAGACCTAAGCAATAGAGGCAAAGCCTGTGCTGCCAAAATGGACGCTTACAATCTCCAGGCTAGCGACTTCATCTTCCGCGAAAACAATGCAATGGGTCGTATTGATGATGATGAAATCGATCTTCACGGCCAGTATGTCGATGAAGCCGAACGCATTGTTGAAGAGCGCATAACAGCCGACCGCAATGCTGGTAGAGCTAGACTCTGTATCATCGTTGGAAAGGGAATCCATTCCAACAAAAACATCCCAAAGATCAAGCCTGCCGTAGAACAGATCATCGAGCGTTTAGGACTAGAGCATCACACTGACGAGCACAACACTGGACGTATCATCGTCAAGTTGAACGAGGGTGGATATACAGCTCCCCAGAAGCCCCATCACAGTGGCGGCCAACCGCAGAGCCACCATCCCTCACAGGGACACCACCAACAACCGGAGCAACAAGAAACGGATTTGTTGGGCGCGCTATTCAACCTCATTGGAAAGAAATGCTGCAGTGTTATGTAGAGCAATCCTGCTAGCTAGTCTTCCATGTAGGGACTACCATGTCCAGAGTGCGGTTGTTGTTGGTGTTTTCATCTTGTTTTATTTCACGTTATGCTATGATTTTACGGGTAGATTTTTGATGTGGCGATGTTCATTTTCATTTTACCAAAATTTTCATTTATGGATTAAATACGGTTCACGAGTTATATTATATATCAATCAAATTATGTGACCCTGATGTGTGAACCTATTGTTGATGCGCGCATTTGTTATGATCTTGTGTTTACTTTATAGAAAAACATGCTTACTTGGGAAATAAAATTATGGAGCTTGGGGTGAGCAGTCTCTCAGTGAGGCAACTTCCATACAAATAGGTTAATTGTTGGTTTATGTGAAGGTTCATGACGACATTAATTTTTGCGATTGCTAAAATCTGGAGCCCCACTGATTTGTGAGCCAACTGGTCGATAATTTCTGAACCATTGCGCATATACACCCTTCGATATCGAACAACTTTATATACATATATTCGTCGTTGTCGCCAACTATTCAAGATGCCTGTAAGGCTTTCGTATATTCTAACTTGTGGTAGTGACTAACAAACCATCGGCTATAGCTCATCATGGTGACTGGTCTGCCGACCTCGGGCAAGACTACCCGTTCGAAGCAGCTGTACGATTATCTCTCGAATAAAATAGACTCGTTGAATCTAGACAAAAAGTATAGACTTCACTATATTTCCGACTCGACCTTATCTATACACCGATCAGTCTATGATCTCTCGGTAGTCCCCGAGCATGCTCGGTCAGCGAACTCTTCGGAGAAAGATGCGAGAGCATTGATATCCTCGGCCGTTAAGCGAGTTCTTTCGGATAAAGATATTGTTATATTGGATGGGCTGAACTATATAAAAGGCTGGAGATATCAACTCTATTGCGAAGCGAAAGCGATGCGCACGCCTAGTCTTGTTGTTCAAATTGGTTGTATGCCTGACCGAGCGAAGAGTGTCAATCAAGCCCGTCTAGCAAAAAGACAGACAGAAAGCACAGAATCTAGCACGGCTGATGTACCCGTTTCTGTTTCTCCAAACGAGACGAAATCGCCGATACCCGCAGACGTCGAAGAACCTTACGAGCCTGCTAACTGGGACAACCTAGTTTTCAGATACGAAGAACCAAATGGCATGGCAAGATGGGATAGTCCGCTGTTCCCCATTATCTGGGAAGATGATGAACAGCAGACTCTAAAGACTTTTGACCAAATATGGGGTGCTATCGCCGGCGAAGAACGCAAGGCTATCCGGCCAAACCAGGCGACCGTCCAGAGAGGTAATGACCCTGGTGGTGATTACTTGTACATATTAGAGAAACAAACACAAGAGGTTGTCAAGATGATTCTAGATAAACAGGACCACGAGGGCGGCGGTGAAGTTGTTGTCCCTAGATTGGCATCTAGTGGAGAGAAGCTGGTAGTATCACTACCCATGAAGAAGCTGGGCCTACCACAACTCCAGCGAATGCGCCGGACGTTCGTTGGACTGAATCGACGTGGAATCGGACTTGAGTATGTTGGAAATGTGGCGGTAGATAGAATACGGGAGAACTTTGTGGAATATCTCAATTATCATTTTGAGAAAGATGATTAAGCAATAACACTATATTCATCCCAAATGTTAATATCTAGTTATCTTATTATAAAGTATCTATTCTACACTTATGAAACTGATTATAAATATGCTATATTGGATATTTGTATATAGTATGTAATTTATCGGATATAAACATAATAAATTGAATATTAGGCTGTTGGAATGTATATACATATGTAGCTTGAAAAACTTCATCACTTTGTATACATATAGACAGTGAAACAGATTCGAATATATTTGTGACATATGATTGTATTTAGGGACAACAAATAAGTCTGTGTTATGTTGGGCTGCTTATAATATATAATATATATGAATAAGATTTGCTCAACCTCATAATGTGCTTTATTACTTCAGATATATAAAATGCATATGCATCATTTGTACTGTTGCCTAGGTGCGATACTAATAATTGAATTACTGTAATCAATTTTCTAAGCAGAGCTGAACATTGCTGACTGATCGTGTACGTACTGTTGGAGGTACCAGTACATAGCAATTTGGGTGTGGAGTAACTTTGCAGCCCAGCCTAAAATACTCTGCTTGCGTGTTCCATTCGCTGCCTGTCTTAGTAAAGAGCTGTGAACTAGAAGCTTCTCATAGCTCTTTTGCCCTCAAGGCAGTTGCAGGATAACGTGGCTGGGGGTACAAACTAACTTCTGATGGCCATGAACAGATATTAGGCCTGCTTACTAAGTCATGGAGGGGCGAAAATAGTGGACCACAGGTAGGATAGCTCCATTTATTGGCCAGATTGGGCCTGCATTCGTTAATGGGCAGTAACTACTCTAGAGCTAACTCGCGTTCTTGCCTTGCCTAGAGAGTGTTCTTCTTAACCAGTACTTTGAACTCTGAGCCTTTTCCTCTTCCTTTAAAAACACAACCTAACATCTCGTCATCTCAGATTGTCGAGGTAGAGCAATCTTTCTTGTTGATTTTCCCTTTTTCATCATCGCCCAAGTGCCTTTTGCAAAGTGCCCTTTGGTGTATTTCTCTTTATCTTCCAACATTCACATACGTTTCTGTTGAGCAGAACCGTCTTCCTCATACGAACTTGATCTCGACAAACGAGCCTCTTTGAAAACAAAACCCCAAACTTCATACTACAATCCACACATCTTCTTCAACATGGCTCCTAGCGAAGACAAGAAGAAGGTCAACCTTCAGTAAGTCCATGGAAATTCCAAGAGTTTGATGAATCAGAAAGCAAGGATCGCAGCTAACAACAACCCCTCCTACAGTGACGCCTCTGGTGCTGAGGTGAAGGACGTCAGTCATCCCCATCCTCATTGAACAACAACCACGATCTGAATTATCGAGATTAACACATTTATTAGGAAAACGATGTTGCGACTGCCATCCTAAAGAAGAAGAAGAAGGACAACCAGCTCATGTATGTGATGATGCATCTTGGCAGCCTAAGAAATCAAAATATCAAATAGCTAACTACTTCACACCAACAGCGTCACCGATGGTGGTAACGATGACAACTCTGTCATTCAGCTTTCCGAAGCCACCATGGAACTTCTTCAGCTCTTTCGTGGCGATACCGTCCTAGTCCGTGGTAAGAAGCGGAAAGACACTGTTCTTATCGTTCTTGCCGACGACGAGTTGGAGGCTGGTAGTGCTCGCATCAACAGAGTCGTCCGTCACAACCTGCGTGTGAAGAACGGTGACATGATTACTATCTCACCATGCCCCGATATCAAATACGTAAGTGAATCCAATCATCAGACACGATTTGAAGAACGAATCCACTGACACATTCCTTCTTCTCTATAGGCGAAACGTATCTCCGTTCTTCCTATTGCCGACACTATTGAGGGTATCACCGGTTCCCTTTTCGACGTTTTCCTGGCTCCTTATTTCCGCGAAGCCTACCGCCCCGTCCGCCAGGGCGATATCTTCACTGTCCGTGGTGGTATGAGACAAGTTGAGTTCAAGGTCGACCAGGTTGACCCTCCGGAGTTCGGTATCGTTGCCCAGGATACTGTCATTCATTGCGAGGGTGAGCCTATTCAGCGTGAAGATGAGGAATCCAACCTGAACGAGGTTGGTTACGACGATATTGGTGGTTGCCGCAAACAGATGGCTCAGATCCGTGAGATGGTCGAGCTTCCCCTACGTCACCCTCAACTCTTCAAGTCTATCGGTATCAAGCCCCCTCGTGGCGTGCTATTGTACGGCCCACCTGGTACCGGTAAGACTCTGATGGCTCGTGCTGTCGCCAACGAGACCGGTGCCTTCTTCTTCCTAATCAATGGTCCCGAAATCATGTCCAAGATGGCTGGTGAATCCGAATCGAACCTTCGTAAGGCCTTTGAAGAAGCTGAGAAGAACTCTCCTGCCATCATCTTCATCGATGAGATTGATTCTATCGCTCCCAAGCGTGACAAGACCAATGGCGAGGTCGAACGTCGTGTCGTCTCCCAGCTTCTGACCCTAATGGATGGTATGAAGGCCCGTGCCAATATTGTTGTGATGGCTGCCACCAACCGTCCTAACTCCATTGATCCTGCTCTTCGTCGTTTCGGTCGTTTCGATCGTGAAGTCGATATTGGTATCCCCGACCCCACTGGTCGTCTGGAGATTCTGTCTATCCACACCAAGAACATGAAGCTCGCCGATGATGTTGATCTGGAACAGATTGCAGCCGAAACCCACGGTTATGTCGGTGCTGATATGGCTGCTCTTTGCTCTGAAGCTGCCATGCAGCAGATTCGCGAGAAGATGGACCTTATCGACCTGGATGAGGACACCATTGATGCCGAGGTTCTGGATTCTCTTGGTGTGACCATGGAGAACTTCCGCTTTGCTCTTGGTGTGTCTAACCCCTCAGCTCTTCGTGAGGTCGCTGTCGTTGAGGTTCCCAACGTTCGCTGGGACGATATTGGTGGTCTGGAGACTGTCAAGCAGGAGCTCAAGGAAAGCGTTCAGTACCCCGTCGACCATCCCGAGAAGTTCCTCAAGTTTGGTATGTCACCTTCTCGTGGTGTTCTGTTCTATGGCCCCCCCGGTACTGGTAAGACTCTTCTTGCCAAGGCTGTCGCCAACGAATGCGCGGCCAACTTCATCTCTGTCAAGGGTCCTGAACTGCTCAGTATGTGGTTCGGTGAGTCCGAGTCAAACATCCGTGACATTTTCGACAAGGCTCGTGCTGCTGCCCCTTGTGTAGTCTTCCTTGATGAGCTTGATTCTATCGCCAAGGCTCGTGGTGGCTCTGTTGGTGATGCCGGCGGTGCCTCTGATCGTGTTGTCAACCAGCTTCTGACTGGTAAGTTTTCCAAAATACGCTCATATACAGTGAAACACTCTACTAACAAATATCTACAGAGATGGATGGTATGACCTCAAAGAAGAACGTCTTTGTCATTGGTGCTACCAACCGTCCCGAACAGCTGGACCCTGCCCTGTGCCGTCCTGGCCGTCTGGATTCGCTCATCTATGTGCCTCTGCCCGATGAGCCTGGTCGCAAGAGCATTCTGGCCGCCCAGCTCCGCAAGACTCCTGTCGCTCCCGATATCGACCTCAACTACATTGCTTCCAAGACTCATGGGTTCTCTGGTGCCGATTTGGGTTTCATTACTCAGCGTGCTGTCAAGCTTGCTATCAAGGAGTCTATCTCTGCAGAGATCAAGCGCACTAAGGAGCTCGAGGAGGCTGGCATGGAAGTCGATGAGGATGGTTCTGAAGATCCCGTTCCTGAGCTAACCCGTCGCCACTTCGAGGAGGCTATGCAAATGGCTCGTCGTTCCGTCAGTGACGTTGAGATCCGCCGCTACGAGGCTTTCTCTCAGCAGATGAAGACTGCCGGCCCTGGTTCCTTCTTCAAGTTCCCCGATGCCGAGAGCAGTGCTGCGGCGGCGGCTGGTGGCGCATCCGGTGGTGATACATTTGGCGATGCTGGCAATGACGATGATCTGTACGATTAAATACGGTTTCGATTATCACTGAAGGGGATTTTGGAACAACTCTTCATCCGCATTTCTTTTTGTTCCGTTCCAAAGACTTCACACGATCATTATGAGGCGTGGTAAAGAGCTAAGGCGCCTTGCGATCTGGGACCTGGAGTTGTTTTTTATGTGTTTTATTTTTCTTTTCTTGCGACGAATTTTTACTCTTTGATGATAACCCTTTCCCCTTGTTTGTATTCTTTCTTTTCCAAGTGTCTACACCCAACGTTGGCATTCCTATCATGTTCATGATAAACCGGGCTTTTTACTGTTCGGACTTATCTTGCTTTCTTGGCCACAAAAGATACTCTACTGGTTTCACGACAAGGATATGACAGGACCGTAGTACCTGCTAGTGTACCTTAATAAAAAGAGACGACTTGATAAGCTATTAAACAATGCATTATCTGACTAAGTATCTATGCACACTGTAGGACGGAAGCAAGTATCCGACAATTGTATGTTCTGGTTGATATAGTAAAGTCTGCACGAAAACCATGACTTGTACTATTCTAGGAAGTTGTGAATATTCTACAGGACTGATTAACTTAACACCATATATTTCGCATTCTTGTGTGTGTTTTAACGATTGTGATGGGGTTTGTTATCTTTGTATTACTGTATTGTGTATTGTGTGTTTCTGTTTTATGTATAGTATAGTAGTGATATAGAGTGGAAATCTTCTAAATGCGGACCTCGGGATTCTAGCTTGAGGACAAAAGCCGATGTCGATAGTATGTTGCTCTTCCAACAAGCTATGATTCTTCAATCGACACGATCTCTTCGAGACATCCCCTTGTTACCCGAAGAGCATCTTTGACAACAGATCCCGGAAGCATCAAGCCAGCTGACGTATCCGTAGTATCACCATTCTTCGCACCATTGCCATTGACAGAGGCGCCATTGCCATTAGACGCCGAAGCAGCAGCACCAGAAGAGGAGCCGTTTGAAGAGCCGTTTTCCTTATCTTTGGAGTCTCCGTTGACAGAAGATGATTCTGGGTTATCGGATGGATTCGCGGCGACCGCAGCAAGAGCGGCCGGAGAGTTGGCGGCACGGATATCGTCGAGAACACGGCTCATGAGGGCGTGGAAGGAGGATATTTCACCGGATCGGAGAAGAGATAGTGCATGGTTTCGCACGGTAGAGGGCCAATCGGCAGAGTTTGAGTTTAGAGCTTGAAGGAGATGTTCTTGGATCCTAAGAAAGAGTAAAAAAAAGCAGGGCCGCGGGGGCGGCGTGGCGCGGAATCAAGATGTTAGCGATTTGTTGTATGACCGGAGCATTGTCACATGTTTATTTGTTTTGTCCTTCGGTGCGTCATGGACGTGTTGGTGTTGTTGTTTTGGATTTAATGATTTGTTGGCTGGATAGTTGGGCGTGAAGTACCCATTGGCTATGGATCTGAGCAGGGGAGATTTACTTGTTCACATGGCCTTCTCGCAAGAGAGCTGTGTTGATGCTAGTACGAAGCTCGGTATCGATTGTCGCAGCGGAATAGCTTCCTGCTGACGGAGAAACTTTGACGTTATCGCCAGACATTGTTGCAATGACGGACTAGTCGGTCTAGTTCTGGTAATATATAATTTGGGACGCCCGTTGAAAATGAAGTTGTGTGTCGATTTGAGAATGTGTAGTATTAGTGGAATTTATATTTGGGTTGGCTTAGGACCATGTATATCGAGTGAAGAAAGACCTGTGTCGCAATAAAAGAGGTAAATAATAATATGTCGTTGGTGTGAATCTTGGTTTTTTTTGCGACAGGCTAGTAGCTTGGTTTGCGCCCAGGTCGATGTACAATTCAAGAGGTGGAGGGACTCTGTAGCCTATTCAGATTTTGCAAGTCTATATGTCGGTGTAATTGGCGTTGAGATAGACTGCTATTCCACACTCTAAAGCAAAGTCGAATTGGACTCTTGTCTTGTTTTGAAGATATAAGATTTATAGAATGTAGGTACCGTCTTTAAGCAAAGTATCACATTATTATGCGAACGTCAAGAATTACGATGTTAATTTGGTGGTATAGAAGCCCAATTTTGGTGTTGTATAGTTTGTGCATGAAATTTGAAGCGTCAACTAAAAAAAAATAGTAAAAATTTAAGCAAAACTCAGACCACCATTGAGTTACTGAGGCGGATAGGTGCATCTGCCAAAATCTAAAATACACTAGAAATCTCATGCTACTGGCACTTTAATATGTTGCACAAGGCTATCAGTTTAGATGGCGTCGCGCAAGGCTGTGCTGCCCATGACGCGATGACGTTGATGACATCTGATCACGAGTGTCGCCAGCTGTCGGGCACAGATATGTGGGTTAAGTTCTGGTTAACCCTAACTTCTGCTGTGAAAATACGACTTGCACACTGATGCGATAAGGAAGTCATCGTGGCTACACACTTTCATAAGACTGATTTTATTTAAAGAAAATACGTACAATAAATAGATTTTTATGATAATCTATTGTCATCTCAGTATTTTGTCTAAAAGTTAATGCTTGATATAATAATTACTTAATGCTATGGGCTTGAAAAATACTCGTACTGATCGTGATATCTTCAAGGGACACAAAATCGTACTCAACATTTATGGATACAAACAAATACTCACGATATGTATTTGTGGATCACTAACTATGTATGAATATATGAATGCCATGAGCCTTTCCTTTGCTTGCCAATGGATGGACGATCTGATCGCCGTAGATATATAGCCCAATTCCCTTGGAGTAGATTTGGGATGCTTTGTTTCCGCTACTGTAACTAACCGATCATAAACAATCTAGGATGGCTCCTCCCTATATCTACGAGCGATCTGATAGGATGTTAAATCAGATATAGCGTTGCATGAACCGGATATGTGGAGATATTCCGCTTTGGCTATCACGAGATTTTCCTCCGCATCGAGTATGCAACTGACTTCGGCAAAGATAAATTATGTACATTGGTCTAACTGTATCGTTTCGTATCTAATTGAGATGAGGTTGGAGCATACATATCACGTGATCGCAGTGGCATGCAGGTAGCAATATTTGGTACTGAAAGCGGCGGCATTACACAGGGCGGACGCAGTATTAGGCAAGCCGACCCAGAAAGATCGAACATTCAACCGCGCTCCTACTGGCCTGAGGTATAGCTTGATACATGAAGAGAGAGGGGGAGAGGAGTACAATGTGGAGTGCCAGCACGACAAACGGTGTAGGCATGACCGACAGATAGGCTAACTGGAACGGACTAGGCACGGGACGCTCGGCTGATGAAAGGAGGGGCGTGTGTGAAGGGAAAGTATAGTTGTATAGGCGTAGCCGATACGGAATAGGCTCTGTAAGCTCACGTTGTACTGGCATTCGGTTCTCTTATTGTGCTTACATGCACATACTTCATACAGATGTCTGTGTGTAGAAAATATTAGATTATCATACATGATAGGCCGCTGATCTTAACAAGTGTTTACTCAAACGGGCGCGAGGGAGTGTGCATGTTTGATGGACACGAGATAAAAGACCATGAGCCAAGGACCCAGACCGAAAGTCACCTGGATTCAGGTGAGATTATAGAAGGTCTTCCAATCACGATGCAAAGGTAGCGGTAGTTCTGTTCCCGATATGCCAAACGTGATATCCGGCATGTTGCCTGAGATAGACTAAATGAACTAAATGAGAGGCTTCGTCCCGGCGAAGTAGTAACCTGAATGACACTAATGTTGATTTCGCTCTTCTTCAATCTCATTGGTAAAGTATTGTCAGTTACGAAAGATGGTGTTGCGCCTGCATTGATGGAGTAGGCTAGCGAGGCCTAGGCCCTGACCAAGTGTGGTCAATACAGGCTAGTAAAAAAGAAGAGGTTCCTGGCGAACAAGCGAGAGAGCGATACAGAAGAGGGGGGGAGATCGAGAAGCTGACAGAAGCAGGCCTACACGGTGATAGGCTAATGGATCGAGAAGGATACTGCTACCATACCATGAAGTAGCACCAGTAACTTGCTGGACGGAGGCGGTGTTACAGTGAATAAGGAGAACATGCGGCCTCTCGCTCTCGGCTCGAGATTTAGACGCGTGGAGATGCGGGAGTAGGAGTAGACATGATCTTGCACTATCTGTATCTTGCGCTGACTTCGAGACTACGGGAGCCGTTTAAGCGTTGATTGGCACTGATGGGATTTGGGACAAACGGAAGTAGGAGGCCAACTAAAACGCACATTATAATATTATTTGATAGAGCGCAGGTTTTGATGAGGAAAGTGTGGTCAAAGGCGGGGACCAGATCAACAAGTGGGACAGCCTATAGCTCTAAGCGATGAAGGAAATATGCCCACCGAACGCGAAGCAGGGCTTACCTGGTGTTGGCGGACTAGCACAAGAAGAAGAAGAGGGGGAATGGCTATATCTGGCTAGCTACTACATATGTATGAGAGAGGGCGCTTTGCTATCCGGAGGTGTAGTGAACCATTACGAGGTCCGGATATGCAAGATACGGCCCCTAGTCAAGGAAAATAAAATGATTACAGTAGCAGCTATGGCCACAGTCTTACGTCTCGTATTATGGCACAAGATAGCTCGATGGTGTGTTTATCGACGACGTACAGATACTACGGTCTACATATAACCAACCTTACTAAGCACAGGATAGTAGTAGAAGTGGAGTCTGCATACACATACATATACATACATATACAATATACAATGGATTGGCTCTTGTGCGTTCAACAACGATGTGGGATGGCAATCAGAAACAAAACTCAAATGTTAGTCCGCTGGGTAGGCTGTGAGAGAGCCGTAGTATCCGTATCAGACAAAGCAAAGCTTGTAGTTTGTGGTAGCCATAGTGGAACAATTCACATATCAAGAAGGAAGATGTATATATTTTTGATCCCAAATCATCCTGCATAACAAAATAGACAGGCAGAGGTGGCCAACTGATGCTGTCTTCGCCATTTTTGAGGCTATATATTGGATGGAGGAAGAAAAGGCCTCCAGATTATTGCTATTGAGGCTAAGTAGGGGTTAATCGAGTAGTGTGCCAACTTTGGGGCGCTGGCTCACCGGGTAGTGCAGTCGACGGTCTAGAATTACATTCTGCTAGACTAGCAAGCTAACTGATGTCTTGGGATCTGCGTCTTATTTGTTTGCTTTTTTTCTTTTTCTTTTTTTCTTTTTCTTTCGGCCGGGACTAAGCAAGAGACACTTGCTTGTTTTTTTGTTGCTAGAAACAGTAAGAATAGTGTATTAGTATAAGGACTATTTAGTACATGCACAATATTAGCTTCTTTTAAGTTGGGTGATGGTAAGAAATAAGGCAGCCAATAAGGAAAAACCCGCCTGCATGCCTCTTAGAATATGGAGAATATAATCTCATAAATCCATGAATATAGCTATAGAATGCATGGATAACAGTGCCAAAAGCAGGCATAGCTACTGACCGAAAAAAAAAATATCTATCACTCCTCACCTTCTCTTACATAATATGCAGTAGGCCTATTAGGCGAGCAGGGAATGTGCATTATAGACAGGTTCTTCTTGCTTGGAGCGGCAATAGTAGGAGTTTATCTCTCTAGATGGTCACATTCTGGTGCTTACATGATGCATCGTAGACCGACGTAGACCTACGAACAAACAAACAAACAAACAAACAAACAAACAAACAGACAGGGCATATTCCGGAGCCATTGGGACGATAGTATACATACATATAATCGCCGGCATGCTTTCTTGTCACCGGAACTGTCTTTCCGCACCAGTGAGAGTGATCAAGGGAGCAGAGATCAAGACTGTGATCATGGATTGCACTCCCTTTGCGAGCCCTCTTAAGCTTAGATACATACATGTAGTTATACAACTAGAGAAAGGGGGGTGGATTGGAACGAGACGAATGTTTGCCCTTCACCCCAGTCTCTTGACCCGGTTGATGCGCCAGTGACAATGCCCTTGTATAGTAGTGAAAATAGCACTAGATGGCTAGGTCGACGTCTACGGATTGAATTTGGGTGGTCGCACATGATGCGACGACTAGCAGGCTAGCCCGCGAAAGGCAAACGGACAGACAAGATCGTATCGAATACAATCTAGCTCACAGTCACGTCCTTCGTCTATTTCCTCCCCCAAGATCATGCTCTTTACTTACCGACCGGCAGGGAATGCCAGGCAATAGAAGTGGCTATTTACTGTTTGCCATCATCAGCACCACTGCTAAGCAATGCACAACTAATAGAGTCTAGTCTCTACTGAAGCTATGTATAAGCCAAACATCATACGATGAGAGAGTAGCTATATATGAAATACACCAGTCCACAGAAGCAGGCGTCTGTCTCCACATACTACATGCGACTTTATGCCAATATATTGTATGGATTTGCTGTACTCATTGCCCCTGCGACAGCTCATAGTAGCGTCTCAGCTCCGGGGGGCTGATGGCTGATGACTTACGGCATTGTGTACTACGCATATCACTACACTACACTGCATCGCATCGTACTTGGACTCGAACACTACAGCTACCGGCTGGATGCCCCTTCTTCCCGAGAATTGTCAATGCCATGCCTGTTGTAGATAGATACATTGAAGGTAGTGGCTACGGGTACATAACGAGTAGGTAGTACGCATACATATGTACAATACATATGTATGTATATGTTCACTATTGCTACTACCTAAATGTTTTATGTACAACGTATATAACGCACACTCGGAACAATCCTTTGCTTGCTCTGGATATATTGATGGTACATTCATCCCCTGAGCTTGTGTACAGGTACATCTGTACCTCCATTACTAGTACCGTACCGTCACTTCCAATCTCTCCTGAGCAGGATGTTGGCATCATGGATGATTAGCGTTCTCACCTTTATCTGTAGATTGTATTGTATTCAATTCAGCTGGACAAAAGCAAAGCAACGGAGGAGAGAACCAACAATTGATCCTATGACCCCCAGAAGCATGTGCTGTTACGATAAACAAGGGGATGAGCCTGGAACCAGCATAGCCTGTTAGGAGAACCATAAAAAGGCTGGAACGTTGGCCCTGGAATGCTGCTCTGTGTCATATATGTAAGTTATGGTACAGATATAGTCGCTAAAATCAGTCATCTGGGACATTGTACCTGTATAGCAAACGCTAGCTAGGCCTGGACATAATGGCGGTGTTAGTGTTAGAACGACCATAGAATCTACGAGAGCCATGGCACCTATAACTACAACTATACATGCATACAGATATGTATGTACAACTACAAACAGGGAAAGTTGGTCGACGGAACATCAACGGCAGAAACACTGAACACTGATGCTGGAAAGAGACTCGAACCTTGCTCTGTAACAGGGCATATCCTGTCGGGTCGAGAGCGGAGATACTGCTGAAAGCAGCACTGGAAATGCCGTCACTACGACTTAGATATGTAGTTCTTCCACTGTAACTACACTGCCTCCGGCCGATTGAGTGCCTGAGCGTCGTCATACAGCTACATGTACATGTATATCCTTCTTGTGCCGATTGTTACTGCTAAAGAAACGAAGGATAGACTAGAACAATCGGATTTGAGATGATTTTGCCGTCTAAACATTCAAAACCAGGGTTCAAGGTCTTTGCAAAAAGAAGATCATATGCTGTAGATAGACTAAGAAAAGATAAAGATTGGTCTATTTTTTCTTATTTTCTCTAGGCGTATAGTGGGCGGCAATATCACTCACTACCTATACAGAAATCTAGACCCTTTGTAATTATCCTAGTGCTAGGTTAGCGCCCACTAGCTTATCCATCTGGGCGTTAGCTGATGTGTTATACTGATACATGGTCCCCTGTACTTCAGAGCCTCTATACAATGTAGAATGTAGAATAGCATGATTAGTAAATAAGGGTATTCAAGGAAAGAAATATTGCTATCACCTGCTCTACTTGTTATTATTAGTTTCCTTCAACTTAATGACATGTATATATCTACATATATGTACACTGTATTATTTTCTAAAGACACGCCCCTGTACTCAATAATCAAAAAGAATAAGTTCTTTATGAGCGAACAAAGATTATAGCAAAATCCAAAGCATCAACTTGACTTGTCATGATGGTGTTTAGTTAGTCTTTTTTTATTAGCTTAATACGGCCGAGTCCATCTCCTGCAGCTCACTGGACGTACGCCCATACATATATAATTCTTGACCTACATAGTTGTATATATCTGTATAGTATTATCTATTTATTGCTACCATTGATATTACCACTTTGGTTAATCCGGAGGGCAAAGGAAAAGTAGAGAACGAAGAAAAAAAAACATGACGTGTCATAAAGCTCTGTTGTCATCAAGATCTATGTAGACGACGTCTAGTTGCACATACATATCTGTAAATAGCAGTTGGAAATCTAATAGTACACACACATATATGTTTAAGCCAGTGATAACCGCACAAAAACGCCACAAAGAACTATTGTTCCGTGTTCTAATTGTCCATAGCCTACTTATCCTTCCCATCTTTCTACGGATAGTGCCTATGAACTATGACGATATTCATATTCAAAAAGCCTCAGCGGACTCGTGTATTTCTTGCTTAGTTTTTGCCACTTATGCCCACTCACAACCACCCAAGGAGCCAATAGTCGTAGTGGCATTCAATGACAAAGGCATTGGTGATAGAGTAATGCTCCTCCGAGCATCTATCCGAACTTTCCTGTTTCTACTACTAATACGACGTATATACATATATATGTATATGTATATGCATAAACATGAATAACACAGATATGCAATTGGCACAGAAATGTATAGTACAGTACAATACAGTCCATTGAGTCGTAGATAGAACCACTCCGGAAAACTGCATGTAACATTGTCTCTGTCGGCCAGATCTCGAGCACTTCTTTCTTTGTTTGCGATAGCGGCATCTTAGAGTACGGGAATCGCCGCTGGCTAGTCAATGGGCTATATAATATCTATTCACTACAAGTCATGCGTTGCTTTGTTGTCTTTGGCACACTTATATGCACGTACGATATTTTACTGTAGAATATTAGAGTTGGTGATTACAGCGCCTATGCCTCTAAAACATTGAAATACCTACGCGAAGTACCCCCATAATAAACGCGCTGTAACACTCTAAAGAGACGCTGTGGCAGGGCTATCGTCCGGTGATGTATCATTTTTTGACGAAATATTAGAGCCTGACCATCGTTAGAGCCGCGATTATATAGGTCATATTCTATCTTGATACATATATTTATCCATTTCTTTTGGGGGTTTTTTGCCATCATATTCGTGAAAAAATACTACTATTCGTGGTATGACATCATTTCTTCGAATTAGAAGTTTCCATCGTCTACTTTTCCCTTCGAACTCCTTCAAATTTATTTAAGACTGATGATCTTCCGTTTAAGGCATTATCTTAACATTATGATTGTGTATTCTGGCTGGAATGTCACTCTATGGTTCCAGTACACTGAAATAGCGAGAGGAGTTCGGGGTAAACCCGGCCTGTGACCTACAAGTTTTATATATTTCTTATTTTTTTTTCTCTATATCTCTATTCCTTGTTGTTAGATTCTGCTTAGCAATAATCTCCATGAAAAGCAAAACCCATGATCCTTAAACTCAAATCATAGCACATCCAATAGCGCCATTCCCTCAGTCCTTCTCTCGATGAATGACGAACAAGAACAGAAGATGGCAAAAATGACGATAGGAAATCCCCCCATTCTTCATCCATCCATGGTTAAGGACTTTATACACCTTTTTTTTTTTTGTGAAAGATGTTGTCTAGCGCCCGGGCCAGGAGCGAAAATAATGATCACGAGTTGATATCTGTATGTACTCTTGACTATTGGGTTAATATCTAAACACAGGAAAAGGTGGAAGCCATTACACAAAATTATAGGTACAGTCACAGCTAATATTCAGTATTTCAATATTGCACGAGACAGCATAGCTTAGGTCACATTTTCACATACGTCATACAGACAGACTACAAAATGATATGTGTAAAAACAAGTAGTGGATATATGTATACAGATATACGTTATATATGTACTAATAGAAGATATGAGCTTTTGTGTATTGAGGTCGATTAAATAGAGATATAAACAACATATATAAATGACACTAGGGCAAAAATATTCCACCAAGTGACCATACTTGATAACTTTTGTTTTTTAGGGTACATTTATTGCGATGAAAGGAACAAGAATAATATTTGATTATGAAAACATGAAGCGAATAGAAGTTGACGTGAGCAAAGGAAAAAAAAAAGAAAATAGCTAGCTACACCAGAAAATCGACATGTCAAAATGTCTCATTGCTCGGAAAATAAACACTAGTAGCGATGGACTCAACTTGATTTGTTAAATGAAAATGGGAGAATAAGAAGATATCGAAATAACGATGAGGAAAGAGAATAGTCATTATTTGGGTAAAAGCATTTGCGATTAGTTGTCCATAGAAATAAAAAGAAGTCATACATAAAAAGAATTATATATATATATATATATATATATATATATATAT
>RHLR01000426.1:0-21061 GCA_009806335.1 Davidsoniella australis | reverse complement strand
TCAGACGTACGTAGCTGTACATCGATCGATGCTCAGACGTACGTAGCTGTACATCGATCGATGCTCAGACGTACGTAGCTGTACATCGATCGATGCTCAGACGTACGTAGCTGTACATCGACGATGCAGACGTACGTAGCTGTACACGATTTTTTTACCTTTAGATAGTATTTTTGGAATAATGGCCAAAGCATACGACATGGCAGGGCTGGCTCTTATCATATACATGTATATTAGTATAGATGTATAAGTATATACATGATATGTAATGTGTGCAGTTCTGTGTATGTTCGCCATTCGTCGAGTTTGGTTGTAGCTTCATTTCTTGACTTTAGTTCATAGATCCAGTATATTCTAGTTGCACTATCGACTATAACTAGTGCATGAATGCCAAAGTGAATAATAATCTAGTATCTGTAAGTGCACTTTTACGTAAAGGACATCGCATCACGTTCGACAACGATAATGTCCAAGTACGTGACATCAACAATAAACCCATCTTTCGGGGTATACATAATGATATATGCAATTATCTGTCTCGCTGCTTCTGTGCCTTCTGTGCTAGGCTACGATGCAACCAGAGTCGTAATGGGGATGATAGGGAGACTTGATGACTTGATAGAAGCTTGGGGTTTCTATTTGCAGCACAAAAGGGAAGAGAAGTAGGCAGAAAAGATGCAAATAGGCAGAAAATTATGGGGAAAACTATAGGAGAAAATGTTGACTTGCCTAGTTCTTACAACTGCTTATTTGCAGCAAATGAAAACTTATGAGGATTTGCCTCTTTGATAGCTTGATTTTCCCATATCGCTTTGTATGTATCTTTATGAAGGAGAGGAGGAGAAGGATTTCTACAACAGGCTATTGAATGACGCTTGCAAGCACAAGGTTACAGGACTTGTTCCCTCTTTTTAGTGTTTGGGAGTGCCGAGGGATCTGGCGCGTGTTTCTATGCTGGGTTTGATGGATTGCTTGACAAGATGGGTATCTGTATATGGAGATTTCAACATCATCGCATGTTAATCTTTGATTTTTATATCGTGATGTACTCTTGAACTTGTGGCAAACTCGAAGGCTGGCATTCAACTTGTCCTTGACGCGCCAGTATTTATTGGCCCTCCAAAGTTCACTACTATGCAGCTGTGTTCTTCTATTCTTCTATTCTTCTATATATGTAGGTTAGTAATAAAGTACCTTTTCATAAGTACATACAACATGTAAAGATGGCTGGCTAAACTTCGCCTAAACACAGGCCCAGCCAATCAAAGTAGTAAACAACTCTTGTTTAGCTTCTATAGCCTAGGTAGTCCTTTAATGGTAGCAAAGAGCAAAGAGTAAGCTAGCCTTGTCTTTCTTTCTGCCTTTCCTCCCTCTAGACTCTTTCTTCATTTATCCATTAACATCAATCAATCGAACCAATATTCTTTAATTACTGTCAGCACACTAGCCATCAAGCGTGGCTATTTCCACAAGCTACCCTTCATATTGGCATCGCGAATCGATTCTCTAAGTGCTCGTATCGTGTATTCTCGACTTATAACTCGAGATTGTGTCGTTGATTCTTTTTTTTTTCCCGCGTGTTAACGAATTTGTTTTGGCTGATAACCAAAATTACACATTGCCCTGCTATCTTTTTTTTCGACTGCGACCAGCCGACCGACGAAAATAATCAACCAAAAAGCCTAGCTAACCACACACGAGCCACCCTTTCAACCCTTTCAAGAGACGCTTAGATTTGTCGGGAAACTCGCCCTACAATAACCACACGCTCTTTTGCTCGAAAAGAAATAGCTTCATATACGCCGTCGTTGTGTCCTTGGCTGCTATATACGCACTCACTCACAAGTAGTAGTCTGTTTGTTCGCTCTTTGAATCTCCCCGCGTCTTGAACGAGTTAGTGCTTCCTTCTTTTCTTCACTACTTCTCTTATCTTCCCTTGAACACATAATTCCTCGCCTAACTTGTGCTGCAACGTCCACCATCAACCACTACTGTATTGCCTGTCATTATAAGCCTATACATAGCTTAGCTTCGTTTAGTAGAACCGGAACCGTTGCTGGCTGGTTGAATACGGGCTGGGTATAAGCAAGTCTTTGTCCTGTTAGTGTGGTCTTAATCTATATACATAAACTGTAGCCACCAGTAATGGAGACGACGTTGTCCATCTCTGCTTGATTCCATACTGCATTATCAAAAGATTGCTGTTGAATCAGCCCTACTAACACGTCTGATATTTAGAGTTTCAAACTCGACGTCAAACCTACACAAACTTTAACACCCACTCGCACGCTTGCATTGTCGGAAACAAAAACCAGTCTGATATTGTCCTCTTCGAGGATGGTTCACATAGATCGCCGCTCCCTCAACTAGACGGCACTATGGATACGCACTCCGCTTCTTTCAAGGCGAAGTCGGAGTCTTCCTCTTCAAGTCCACCAGGCGGTGGTGGCCTTGGTCGCCGACCCAGCGATGAATCGCGCAATCTAGTTTCTCTTCGACCAACCCAACACACCTCCCAACACAGTAACGACCTAACACGCCCACGAGGCGACCGAGACCGAGGTCGTGACCGAGAAAACTCGTCAGCATCATCCGCTACCCGTGATCGTGACGACGACGCTGCTACTAGCGATGCTTCTAATGCTGAAACGATTGTTCTACCCGGCAAAGACGGGTACTCACCATCAAAAGTTCGGCGAGTGAAGCACGAACGTGACAGAGATGACGTCGATTCCCTACAAAATCCGCTAGCGACAAGTTCCGTCCCATCTTTGAAGTTGCCCAAATTACCGTCGTCAACAGCACCCTCGACATCCAAGACAGGAACTGGCGCATCATCCGTCCCATCTGCCCAAGAACCACCTGTCCGAAGCGCGCTCGTGTCTGGTATCTTGTCACATCATAACAAGAAAATCAAGCGGACGGAAAAACAGACACTAACTGGACGCGGTGCCAGTCTAAGCGCAGCTTCTTATAATGGAAATCCATCCTCAGCAACAAACATTGCCGGGACTGCAGGCTCGCCACCACCAGAAAAGAAGAAGCGACGCCTTTCAAACTCGGCTGGCGTTGCTGTAAGCTCCTCCCACCCCGTTTCCGACTCAGAGAACGAACCTCCAGCACGAAGCAAACCCGCAAAGTCATTGATTTCAGGTATCGAAAAGTCAATAAAACGAAAAATACAAAAAACCGAATCCGACGAAGAAGGTGAGATCACGTCCAAAGTACGCCGACCTCGACCGGTTGACCAACCCGCGTCAACTCATGGCCACGCGTCCCGTCCTTCAAAAGACAACACGCAAAGACCTCCTCGTCCCGACGCACCCCTCGCCTCAGCAGCGGCTTCTGCACGCTCAGTATCGCCACATACAAGACCGTCGGCACTCCATCGTAGGAGCCAATCCACAAACGGCACAGCCAGCATCAAAAAGAAGCGCGTACCCGCACCAATACAGTCGGTTGACTATAACTCAGACGGCTCATCGACCAGCGGCAGCCCGCATCCAAGCAAGAGCTCAGCAGCTATGCCCCGTGGTATTGCCGAGAGAGTCGACTCTCCAGCTGGGAAAGGCCCATCCAAGAAGCATCTCGATGCCCACGGCCAGACCTTTTTAGCGCGGGCGTGTGCCAAAGGCGAGTACGAGATAGCGAAGCAGCGCCTAGACGAACGTCCCGACGACCTAAACGTGGCTGACTATGCCGGAAACACGCCGCTGCAGATTGCTGCCTTGAATGGCTGGGAGGACATCGTCAAACTGTTGTTGGATGCGGGGTGCAATAAGCACTGTATCAATTATGATAAGGAAACTCCCCTTTTGGACGCCGTCGACAACGGTCACGTGGAAGTTGTGCGCCTTCTGCTCGAGGCTGGCGTCAACCCACGAAAACCCAATTCTAGTGGCGAGGAACCTCTTGCTCGTGTTGTCCCCGATCTTGAAAACGGCACCGAAATCCGCGCTCTGCTCGAAAAAGCCAAGGCTGCTTATCACCATCCATCGGAAGGACCCCTCGAAGACTCTCTCGCCGGTGCAGGAGAAATTTCAGAAGACAATATTGCCACCGAAGATACACCACGCTTTTCTCGGCCGCCCGAGAGCCCAACAGCCATCACTGCTAGTCCATTAGGCCAGCCATCCAACGGTCATCGTCGTGCCGCTACTTCACGAGCCACTAAAACTAGCAATCATCTTCTGTATATGAACATCGACGATAAGACGCTACGAACCGCTTGTGGTAAGGGAGATCGTGAAACCGTCACGCATCTCTTGCAAGTCCGCCAAGACTTTAATTACCCCGAAGCTATGACCGCAGCCGCTCGTGGTGGCCACGAATTCGTCATGGAACTCCTACTCGCTCTCGGAAATGCTGATCCCGATCCAAAGCCCATCAAAACGGGCTCCCCCGATACAGCCACGCCTATTCTCGCCGCAATTGGCCAGGAAAACATCAAAGTGCTCAAGTTGCTACTAGACAATGGCCAGTTTGATCCCACCAACCGCTACAAAAACATGACGTACTACGAACTTGCCCGAGAACGCAAAGGCGTTAATTGGAAGGAAGAAGAGGAACTCCTCAAGAAGGCCTACGATGAACATATTCGTAAGTATCCTTCCAAAGCCGCCAGCCGTGATCAACGCATAGAACCGCCTCGCCAGCCTCGTGAACGCGAGCCTCGTGATAAAGATTTTGTCTCGCTCCCTTCTGATCGTGGCCGTGAACGCGAGCGAGAGCGTGACCATGATGCTGTTGCTACTTCTTCCAAGTCATCTGCTGTCAAGCGTGCTGTTAGTCCCGGCACTCGTGACCCAGATCTACCCAAGAAGAAGAGCTTGGTTAAGCCCTCTGCTTTCAAGGACCAGGAATCCAAGGAGAGAGATCGTGATACCAAAGACCCAAAGAAGACTACCGACTTGAAAGAAAAGAAACGCTCCATCACAAACGACCATCCCGACGACCAACCCAAGCTCAAGCGTTCAATTTTGGATGGCCCTGCCAAGCTCAAAAAGAAGGAAAAAGAGCGTGACACCGACTACAAGTCAAGCGTTGCTGTATCTGAGCGCGAGATTTCTCCTGCTATACAAAAACGAAAGATCAAGCGTACTATTGAGGCTGACGCAGCTGCGTCCTCGGAAAGCGAGGCTGTGAAAACTCAACCCACCCGTCGCAAGTTGATCACTAAGGGCGAGTTGGCTGCTGAAAACGATAGACAGCGTCGCGCTAGTATGGTCTCGAATGCCTCTTCACTTAACATCAACCAACCGTCTAGTCCACGTGATCGTGATGAAAGTGCACCGGTTCGTAACATCAAGCCCGATATACCTTCTGAGAAATACCACAATCGCACCAAAGTGCTCAAGGAAACTCGTGATAGCCCTAGTGATTCTCCCCCAGCCGGCAAGAGGCCTCGTTCTAGTACATCACCCCCTCCTCGCCGTGCTACCCTGGACAAGGAGGAATACGAGGGTAAACGGCGCCGTCTCGAGACTGCCGACTCAAGAGAGCAACGCCGCAAGAAGCTTGAGAAGTCAGACGCTACTAGTGCTTCTGCTGACGATGAACAGGAGCGCCGTCCCATCAAAACCGGCATTCTTTCTCGCGAACCTAGCATGTCTTTCAAGTCGTCCAAGATTGCCAAAGAAGCCCGTGACCGTGAAACCACGGTTATCCGTGATCCAGCTAAAGCTACTATCAAAGATGCACTCAAGGCCAAGAAACTTGCAGCTGCGAAGCCTGTCGAAAGACTTTCGTCGAAGGTATCCTCTGCTCATGATAGCGACATTGAAATGAAGGATGCCTCTGAACGTGTTCGCAAGGACAAGGATTCGAAGCCTGATGAATCGGAGAAGAAGCGTCGCCCTCTCGTGGACTCTGATGACTCTAAGGCCAACAAGCGGGAGGCTCTGGAAGATAAGAAGCGTCTCGAGGAACGCCGTGCTAAGCTAGAGGAAAGGCGCCGTGCTGAACAAGAGGCTGTAGCCGCCGCCGCCGCTCTGGCAGAGGCAGAGGCTATTGCTCAAAAGAAACGTGCTGAAGAAGAAAAGGAGCGCCGTCGCCGCGAAAAGGAAGCCGAAGAAGAGCAACGCCGTCTTCGTGAAAAGAAGGAACGCGAAGAAGCCGAGAAGAAGCGTCTACAAGAAGAGGAGGAAGCCCGCGAGCAGCAACGTCTCGCTGAAGAGGCCCGCAAGAAGGCCGAGGAGGAGAAGCGCCTTGCCGAAGAAGCTCGTATCCGTGAGGAAGAACGCATACGCAAGCAAGAAGAAGAAGCAGCTCGCCTCAAGGCCGAACAGGAGCGCAAGAAGGCAGAGGAAGAGAAACGCTTGGCTGAGGAGGCCCGTATCCGTGAGGAGGAGCGCAAGCGCAAGCATGAGGAAGAAGTGGCTCGTATCAAGGCGCAACTCGAGCACGAACAGAAGCTTGAACAAGAGAGACTTCGTCGCATTGCTGAAGAAGAGCGTATCCGGCGTGAGGAGGAAGAAGAACGACTCCGTCGTAAACAGCTCGAGCGCGAGGCTGCCGAAGCCCGTCGTCGTCGTGAAGAGGAACGTCGTGCTGCCAAAGAAGCAGAACAGCGGCGCATTCACGAAGAACAAGAACAGGCTCGTATTGCTGGTCTTCCAGCTCTTCTTCGCTGGTTTGTCCGGTGCCCAAATCCCCGCCAAGCTGCTGTGGCTGAAAGATTTCACAACATGCAAGGTGTCCGTTGGGACTGCCTCGACACGAGCCTCAATGGCACCGACGAAGGCCGTGAGCAGTGGATTCTCAATGTTCAAGCTGCCCTAATCCTGGGCGAGCAAGATCTGACATTGTCACGATGTAAGCTGATTCATCCTATAAACCTCGCTTCCTATATTCTTGTACTAATTTTATTTCCACAGATACCGACTGGCAGCATATCCCGACTTCTCGTGCCGCCAAGACTATGATCTGGCGCGTAGAAAATGACCGCTATGCTCTCACGTCGCCTCGCCTGTACGACATTGGCGTACAGCTGCCCAACTACTACGGCGTTCCGAACGACCCTGATTTGATCACACATAAGACACTCGAACGTCTTCGCCAGGACGCTATGGACCGTTTCTACAAGATAGACATGTTCTTTGTCAAACTGAGTGACGTTCTTTTCGCCGTTCAAAGCATGCCTCACCTGCGTGGCCTTCGGCTCTCTGTTGAGTACCGCGAGCTGCCCGAGCGTGAGGAGCTTCTCGATTTCCTTTGGTCTGGTTCAAAGTGGCGCTCCGACCCGCCACACGTCATCGACAAGTATCTAGGGTTTGCTCCGAAGAAGAACCACTATGTTGACGGCGTCTGGATTAGTGAGGATCTGCCTGGCCGCTGTGCAGTTTCGCGTATACCGTTCCCCGATACTGGCCGTGTGCCACGTCGTTGCGGCGTAACTCGTGTCTATCCAAACGAGCCCGATTATGTGCAACTGTGCAAAGAACAGGGCCTGAGCCACCTCATTCACCTTGCTGAGGACACTCCAGCTAATACGGGCCTTTCGGCTATTGAGAACCTTTCTGCTAACGATGCCGTCAATGCCAACGCTACTGCCACCTCCAACGGCATCAACTCAGCTGTGTCTGAGGCTCTCACACAGACAACTCAAGTCAACAGCGTTGCCTAGGTCGACGAACCTAAAGATTACGACGATCGTTAAACGTCTTGTCGTATTAGTTCCTTATCCGCGGCTCATATGATGTCTGCGCTCTTTTCTGTTCCTGCATCTCATACCCATTTTGTTATCTGCTCGACATCATTTATGCATTATACCTCTACTATTTTTGAGCCGCTATCCGGTTGCTTGCTCTTATATTTTCTGGTTCCGAGTCACATGGATATAATTAAGTGAACTGGCCACGTTTCTCCCTCTTGGTCGACTAAATTCGATCTCTTGAGTCTATGATGGATGGCTGGCGATATATGTTTTTCTTCCCTTTATTTTACCATTCTTTCATATTCCCTTTTCTTAGTGTATACTTTTGACATCATTCTACGTATTATTTTCTTATTGTTTTTCTCTTCCCTTTTCTTCTTTTGTTCTCTCTTTTTCTCCTTTTTCCTTTTCTTTTTCTTTTTCCTTTTCCTTTTCTCTTTCAGTCATGTCTGTCATGCCATGCTCGGGGTTATACATTTTTATCGACTTTACATTTCCCTTTATTCTTTACCTATCTATTGCGATGGAGTTTTCCCGTTTTCTGATGTTTTGGAGAGCTTTGGTTAGACGAGATGTTTGTGGGGAGTCACATATTGGTATGCTGATAAACCATAAAAGGCTCGTAACGTGAATTTTTCCTAACGATAGGACAAAAAGCTAGAATTTTTTCTCCTTCTCTATAACTCACTATTGGGTGGAAACGGGACGGTCATGTGGTGGAGTCTTTGTTGCACACATGTTATATCATTACTTTTCTGTTATTGTATACTGCTAGGGCGCATACTGGGTTTCATGGGTTCATTTTCTTTATCTTTTAACATTACATTCAATGACAAAGTCCAAGCCATTATTCTATCTGCTTTTGTTCCTTTGTGCATCTTCGTCAATCAGTAGCACTTATCGTGAGCTTCATGAATAATGTGAAGATGTTGTTTAGTTCCTGTTTTAGTGCTGTAGGTTCGAGCTAAAGTGTGTGCCAGTCGCTTACAGCTGGAGACAGCTGGCACAATAAGCTCCGCTTAATGGTTGATTCTAACGTAGGGTAGAATAATTGAAAAAATAAACCCCACCAAAAAGCGGCTGTTGAAGCTTTTGGATTGGCTGAGTGCGGGGTGGTTTTCCAGTTAGTAGGCCTGTAGATCTAGCTAGTCTTTAGTGCTACCAACAACTAATACAGCACTGAAAGCAGATAACCTTTTTCATTGCCCGAAGAGAAAAAAAAGTTCGATAGCGGCTATTTTTCGATTGAATTTTTGTCAAGTTTTGTGGGCTTGTGATATCATCTTAATCCCCCCAAAACAACCTAAACGACGACGACATCTGAAATATCGCAGTATTTACCAGCAGTAAAAGTCTGATATTCGCCGGCCAGTTCGAGATCACAAAAAGACGCAGAGTCGACAGGTTGAAGCATTATCGATATCGATAGACCTGTCAAGACGCCATCATGTCTACCACAGTAGAAAAGGTCAGTAGCGTCGACACGGATCGAGTTCAATATATGTATGGATATCATCATATAGAACTTAGATCTCAAGACTCTGTGATCAAGATATGCTGACAAAATGAACAGATCAAGGAAATCGAGTCCGAAGTAAGTCCAAGCGAACCACCCGCGCCGCAACGATATGAGCTGAATCGAATCGAATCGAATCAACTCCGATAGACGAAGCCGATAGAGAAACAACCGAAAACCAACCGTATCTAACCATGGAGGGGGGGGGGGACACTCTGTTCCCGCATTCTTTTTTCTATAGATGGCTCGTACCCAGAAGAACAAGGCCACAGCCTACCATCTGGGTCAACTGAAAGCCAAGCTCGCCAAGCTTAAGCGAGAGCTGCTCACGCCGTCTGGTGGCGGCGGTGGTGGTGGCGCCGGCTTTGACGTGGCACGTACTGGTGTAGCCTCAGTCGGCTTCATTGGATTCCCGTCCGTCGGTAAATCAACACTGATGTCACGGCTTACCGGACAGCACTCGGAGGCAGCCGCATACGAATTTACCACGCTGACATCGGTGCCCGGCCAAGTCAAATACAATGGTGCGCCACTACAAATGATCGATCTGCCTGGTATCATCGAGGGAGCCAAGGATGGCCGTGGTAGAGGTAGACAGGTCATTGCGGTGGCCAAAACCTGTCACTTGATCTTCATTGTGCTGGACGTGAATAAGCCGTTGACGGATAAGCGCGTCATCGAGAGTGAGTTGGAGGGCTTTGGCATCCGCATCAACAAGTCGCCGCCCAACATTACCTTCAAGAAGAAGGATAAGGGTGGTCTGAACATCACCAACACGGTTCCACTGACGCACATCGACAGCGACGAGATCAAGGCTGTCATGAGCGAGTACCGTATCAACTCGGCAGATATCACCATCCGTTGTGACGCAACCGTCGACGATTTAATCGATGTGCTGGAGGCGCGCTCCCGCTCATACATTCCCGTCATCTACGTGCTGAACAAGATCGATGCTATTACTATCGAAGAACTCGATCTGCTCTACCGCATTCCCAACGCCGTGCCGATTTCTTCCGAGCAGGGCTGGAATGTCGATGAGTTGATGGAGGCCATGTGGGAGAAGTTGAGTCTAGTCCGTGTCTACACGAAGCCACAGGGCCGGCTCCCTGACTACGACGAGCCGGTTGTGCTACGGGCTAACCGTTGCACAGTGGAAGACTTTGTAAGTTCAAATAAAACACTACATGCTTATATGTTTTGCTAACGATAGGGGAATATCTTGATAGTGTAACGCCATTCACAAGTCTATTCTAGAACAGTTCAAGGCGGCCGTTGTCTACGGAAAGTCGGTGAAGCACCAGCCTCAGCGTGTCGGTCTGAGTCACGTGCTAGCAGACGAAGATATTGGTGAGTTTTCCATGATCATGTCTGACGGCCTTGGGAGAGATAAGCTAACATGTAACCCATATAGTCACCATTGTGAAGCGGTAAAGCCTTCTCGGGACAATCATCAAAAAAGCCATAGAATTACGGGGCAGGGAAAATGATTTTTTAATTTGTTTGTTTGGTTATTGATTTTTATACTGTGGCTGGCGTTCTGCCTCTCTTTTGTTTCTTTATCATTTTCACTACATGTTTCCAGCGCGAAACATGATCATTGTCGTCTTATCTGAATATCATTTCTATTCCTATTTGCTCAAGCTATAGAGAATGGGCTCATCTCAGGTATTAGGTTCCTCAACATGATTTCTTGTTCTTGGTTGGGAATATAAAGGCATATTCATCTGTCTTTTCCAGCCGTTTTATTAATCTCCTTCGTCCCCATCGTGATATCGGTTGTTAAATTCTAGTGGCATCCTTGGCTGTATGGGGTTACTCCAAAGGTAGCACAAGCTCCGATTGCTCTTACCCGCTTTACCCACAGACGTCGTTTCGTCCTCCTTTGAACATTGAGTACAGGATAGCCCTGAGCCCAGCTTTGAAGGTTTCATGGGGATATGGCAGAAGAGATACGAGATCAAGTTCTGCCACAACGGAGAAGGATTCATCAGAGACGAAAAGAAATGGCTAGGCCGAACTAGCCTTCTTACAACGACGTCTAATATCTTAATCTGTGTGTACGTGGTAGTGCCCCCTGTGAAATCTTACTTCTTTTTATAATGAAGATGAGGGTCTCTACACTATAGTGCCTAGGCGAGATATCGTCAGATCATGGCATAGATACAGGGTATTCATGCATTTCATTAGGCCCAGGGGGAGGTAACCATTAACACACGCAGTTCCATTGCCACTGTGTCTTGGTCCTCCAAGTTACAATGCTAGTTAGTAACAGCACAGTAAGAGTTACTATCAAGAAAAGACTTAACAAACTTGGGTCTGAGCGGATTAACAGTGCCGTCCAGAATCGGCCCAGTGAAGGCGGGTTTACCACGGGAACGAGCATAGAGTTTTACTTTTAATTGCTTTAATTCATTAATCTTATGAAGCTATAGAGCTATGAAGATGTTGAGCATAGAGTTATACGGACAAAACCAACAGTACAAATAATAGGAAAGAAAGAATGGTCTAGGGGTAGGAGGAGGGAGTAGATATGGCATCGTGTCAGCACTAAAACTATTGCTACAAACGGATTCTAAAATGGAAGGGGTGTGGTCATATATATATATCACATGTATTTGATTGTTATAATATCAGGCATCCTAGGCTCGGCTCATGGAGGCCGCGAGCATACCTAGCTAGCGCCAATTTACGCAGTGTATCATCATTGTCATATATTAGCATATTACATTTACCTAGTATTCATGGGGGGGTTCGGGATGAAGAACAACAAACCGCGAGTCTCATTCGCTTCCCAAGCTTTTGCTTCCTCCTGAGTGAAGCACGGTATAACTCGGATAAGAGCTTAGGTGATGACATCTGCTACAGAGACTGTCGGAGCCAGAAATCGAAGAGTGATGGGTTTCTATTCGTGGCATTCTCTTGATGTGACGGCCTCTCTTCTTAGGTAATATTGACTCGGTTATGTTAATATATTGATGAGTTCCAGTAGACCCAGCACTGATGTCTCCGGTCGAATATCTACTGTAAGTGATAATCTCAAATTCAATATAAGCAAAAGGGTTTTTTCTTGTTCTCCTATCAGATAAAGGCATTCGATGTGGCTGATTATTATTTCCACTCGATTTTCAATATAACCAGAGACAGAAGTACGAAGTACAATATCTCATTAGAGCCAAAATTTACGCTTTCACGTTGACTGACTTTACCAGAATGGAAAAGGTAAACGATGTGATCAGTCAAAACTATTGATTCCAAAGAGCTAATCATACAGGATAGCCAACTAGCCACCTGAGAATTAGTTGCCTAAAATTATTCTCGTCCTACATAGTGACTCTAAGGGGATGGAATGGAATCAGATGTAGCCTTGTTATTCCAGAATAACTTACTCGTTAGTGTCCTTTCCTGCCTAGTAGTACATACATTCTTGGTGTAAAGTTTTGCAACAAGCCTTCAACACATCGATCACATAACTATGTAGAACAATACCAGGGGCACCCAGTATCACAGAAATGTTGGCGTATGCATGCAGGAGAGAGTTCCCTATTTAAGATACATGTAGAGGCTTACAATGACAGGCTCTAGAAGGCCCAATGAGCGCTACGATGTTGCTCACGCCGTCCATCTCAGGGCACTAGCTCCGCCCGGTGGATGAGTTTGCGAGACTCCAACGCCACATCTTGGGTGAAAGATACCAGGGCTTTTGTAAGAGAATGAGATGGGCAGAGAGATCAGCAACTATAGAGCTGGGATTTCAACCGTCTATTTGTAGATCCATGATTGTATGAGTATTATGTAATTGTAAAAGACGATGGGCAATTTGTTTGTAGGTCTTTACTATCATCTCAGTTATTTTCACCCAAGTATATACTAGTTACAAATTTGTAATACTTCGTTGTCGTGTGATACAGATTGATATAATATAGATATAGCTATAGTAAGGATTTATAAGTGTATATATACTACTATAAAGTTCTGATCTATAAGTCTATTACGCAGTTCAACCAGAGTTGGATGGATAAATCGAATGTATTTTTTAAACTTCAAAGTGGGAAAGCGTCGTAGATTAAACGGTGGAAAACTAAGAGAATAAAACTGATGCTCTAGAGATCCAAGGAAAACCCTTTCAAAACACCCGAAGACACCGTGATTATAGACTCTATAGCGAAGATATTTAGAAAGCATTTTTAGTGGACGAAAAAAACAAAGAAAACTGCAAGACAAAGCGGCACATCCGATCTTAAGCGAAAGGTAGAGTTTTCGATAACTAGTTAAACCTCACATGAAGTAGGAAACTTTCCAAGTTAGTACATACAGCATTAAGTTTGACATCTGTCAGAGCTGCAGATTTAGCATGAAATTCGAGCCATAACGAATAAAAGAGAAGTGACGGCATGCATATATATACGTAGATAGGGCATGTGAACTAGGCTCTGATGTCCATATGGCCTGATTTATCTGTAATGTGATTGACACAATGCCTAAAAATGATAAGTAATATGATAGAGTGAGAGACAGAAATAATAGATGCTAGCGGGCATCGTGCCTTAAATCGCCTATGACATTGGCCCAAAAGCCTGACCTCTCTTTTAGGCCTCCTGCTTACAGGACAGGATCCAAAGGACTGTGCAGCCCATACCTACATGTTTAAAGTATTGCTTATTTGTTACTTATGAGCTCTGAAGGCAGCAAGGTAGACGTTGTGTGCTATGTAAGGCAAGAATGGAAAGGATCAGTGTCGTAGGCAAAGATTGAAAAAAAGGAACGAAAAAAGGCTAGAACAGCACTTTGGGGTAGCTGTATCTGGTTTGGTGGCGAGGCGAAGAAATGATGACGACTTTCTGCAGCCTCGCAATCATTTGTTGAGATGTCATCACCAATTTCAATTTTATCTTTGCCTTGCATGTTCACTGCCTGTCCATATATGCGGACTATTAAAGAAGAGGGGGTGAACAACTGCTAGAGAGCAACGTTAGGCTTGACCAAAAGTGCTGCATGTGCGGTACTCTAGCAGCTTTTACCGTTGCTAAACCGCCTTATTAGTAAAGTTACAGTGCCAGAATGAAGCGGCCGTCGAATATCAATGCCAGGCAAACCGCAAAAAGAAATAACAGAAAAAAAAAGAAGGCGTGTATTGCCAACTTCTTCTCTCGCGGTGATCTTCGACCGCATTCTCCCTTGCCATCGGAAAGTTACTACAGAATTATATGTGACAGGAGGCGTGTAGCATGTCTAAAACCACCAGAGTATTACCTGGATATCCAGAGAACTAAGGGTTATACATGCCAGTTCAGGCTAGAAGCATAGCGATAGATAGAACAATGATGAAACGAGTCATTTCACCAGGGCCTCAAAAAAGCAAATGAAAGCGTTTTGGTCTTGGTTCTTGGCCTGTTCCGGGACCCGCGATGGAGGAGGACATCTCAGATATCAGACCAAGAAGGTCAGCAGAGTTTCCGAAGACCACAAGAACAACTAGACGAAGATACGATGGACTGATAGTTGAGGTAATAGGCACTGAGGATATACTTACCTGATCTCGGGTGTGCTCAAGCAAACAAGACACATTTCACTTTGCAAGTGGATAGAGATTATGGAGGGTTAACTTGGGCTGTAAGTCGCTGAGAAAAGAAGACGTCAGACAAGCCAGGAGTAATAGAAAATATACATGGACTGGCGAAATATAAGGCAATTCAAAATAGAAAGGCGATTATGAGATATGACAGCTAGCCACATTAGCGAATAAATGTCGTATCATCATCATGTACTCTAATGGGATTAATAGCAAATAGAAAACCAAATACAAAGGTACCTTGTGGCACAAGCGATGGTGATACTAAATAAACTCCGATACACAATGTGGAAGGTCCAAGGCCGGAGTAATCACTATTGAATATTACTATGAGGCGTCCAATAAGTCAGAAAAGAAGCGGATGATCACCGGTGTTCCGAGAGATTGCAATATCGGCAATGCCTATCGAGAGTAGGAAGTTTAGCCAAACCAAGCCTGATCTAGAGTGAGAGTAGTAGTGAATATAGAAAGGAAAAGAAAACGAGAGATGGTTTCTACTTGCCTATATCGTAGTTCCATGGAGGACGATAGCTGATTGGGAAAGAAAAAAAAATTCCCGCGGTATGATTCCAGAGTTTGCGTAATACGTTGTATTCCTATCTTATATGCTTCGTTTAATGTGTTCTATCTTGGGTTTTAGGGTTTTTTTTCCCTTGTCAAATCCAGCCTTTCACAGAGCTTCTGTTACCGCCAAGTTAACCCACGCATTTATATTACATTCCTTGAGAAAAAGATAAGGTTGGTATGAAATCGTATCATATAAACAACCAATCAAAGAGCATCAGGACTGGGTATATTAAAATTTTGCGGGGTGTGGCAAGTGAGAATTTAAACGGGCTAAATTTATCTAACTGGATTTTTATTATCACTTTCTTAGAACAGTTGATACTAAGCAGCCACATATTATTTTGAAGAGTTCAATATGAATGGAGATCTGTTTTATGACTTACTTAACCAGTATTTTGTGACACTTGTGCAACTAATGTTGACGCTCAGATCCGTGCGTTTTGAAGCACACAACAAAGCATATATGTGTAGTAGTACAATTCTAGGATATCAATTTTATGAAAAGTTGAAGTCATTGGTGATCTCATGCAATTTAGGACACTGCTAAATTTCCTCTTTCCACCCATGGAGCAAAAACAAATATGTCATAGGCCAGCCTGGCCGGACCTGAATTCTTTTGGTCAAATGGTCACTTGAAACCAATTTCTAAGGCAAAGTGGCCGCCGATCCTCCAGAAAGATCTGACGGCATCATACATACATATATATACATACAAAGCAATAGCGAAACGAGAATAAAATACTTGTAGCGAGGTCTAATAGTCTACATATGCATTGACTGTAGGATTTCCAAGTTGAGCTCCTCTACTCTTGCCGGGTAATTTTCTTCCTATTTTTACGTTGTCCGGATATCCTTCCCTTTTTAGGGGTTTTTTTCGTTATGTCACCAGTGAAATGTTCACAATCATGCTATCCACCCACCATGGACGAAATTGGATAAAGCAAAATAAACATCTAGCGAGAGAACTTCACACCAGCCGACGATCGACGGCATCTATATTGGAAAGAAGCGAGGCGGCCCTTTTTCAATTCTCTTCAAAATTTTAATTTTTCTTTATCAAGGCAAGGAGCCGACCAAGTTTGTCAAGAAAAGAATTATTCCTAAACGGCTTTATAACGCTATGGAATGCCTCGAGTTGAGAAATAAACTGAAATAATCAAGCTTGGAGGCAATGGCTCGGCTTGACTCGGCCGCCGAAGAAGGAAGCCCTAGAATAGAAGTCACACAAGCCCGATGCCATCTGATTTGAGGCATGTCCGCAGGGTAATTACCATTACCTGCATCGGGTCAAGTCCTGTGCCGGTCTACAACTATGCTAGTATACAGATACAACTATCTACTAATACTTATCGCTTTTATCTGTTTTTCAGCACAACCATGACACCTCTGTTATCTTAATATTTCTCGATGAGATATCAACATGGTTTCTCGCAAGCAAGCCTTGATTACTGAGATGATCATTGTCGGCTGGTGGGTTACCATTCTCTCTCGCTAGAGAAGCTTCAAAAATCCAGGGCGAAGGCATATCTTAGAATTGGACAAGTCTAGTTCATATCCAAAAGCAATAAACAGCCGTCAGCCAGCCTATTCGACACTGATTATCAAACGGATCATCGGATCGGGGTTCGTGGCGGAAGGAGGCGAACCCGCAACCGGGACTAGGACTAGGCTTCCAATAAGTCTCACATAGAGTAACATAACAAAGAAACAAAAACCACACTAGCCACCATCTTGCATTCTTCCCGCCTGCAACAAGGATGATGGAAACTGAAAATAGCGGCTGGCCAAGCAGGGAGTTCCTAGTTAAGTCAAAACCACATGATGTTAGTACCCTTCTAGCATCTTCTTCTTTCTCCCCTTCATCTATGTTGGCTCATCTTCTGCCTCCTTCTTTTTTAGTTCCCGCCAAGATCGCCGTTCTCGTTAATGAGCCTAGTTCCCTATTAGCTCGAAAGGGTCCTTTAAGGAAGATATAAACAACCCGATTGATATCTCGGCGGCGTGTTCTAACTTAGCCTGTGAGCACTACAAGATAGTTCTTTATTTTTCCTTGTTAGTACATGATTATAATATAGTGGAATTTACCGCTCAGGGTAGAGATTCTCAACGATAAAAAAGGCATAAGGTGACCGTAGCGGCACTTCTATATAATGAATAACTTACATGTACATACATACATACACAGAACACTCGCAATGAAGCTTGCTTATAGAGCGAGACTTTGAAACATACTTGTCAGCCATCATGCATCCGTTGTGATCGGCTGCCGAGCAAAAGAGAAAGAGGCAGAAGACTAGTGATGACATAGAGGTTAAAAAGTAAGCAGTGACTAGCTAAGCATATACCTGTATGTATATGGACATAACCTACTCTAGGTTCTCTCTACAATAAAAAATAAATGCAATAAGTGATGGAAAAAAAAGAGAAGTACCACTACAAGTTGGAAGTATTGGCCTCGTCCATGAAAGAAACAAGGAAAAACAAGTCATGCGTTCTCTAATCCACCATTCCTTTTTCTATACCACACTAGTTCTACATTTATGTAATGGTTGTTCAGCAGTAGCAAACTAGAAACTAGCAAATTTCGTTTCTGCAGGAAAAAAATGGTTGATAAGAGTAATAGTACTAGTCAAGAGTCATTCTTTCGGAGAAAATGCCTGGAGAAAAGCCATGGATAGTTCTCAAAGTACTTTGCATCAAATCAAAAGAAGGCAAGGTCTAATGGGTAAGATAAGCACTCTCTACATGTATTCATCTTTTCTGAAAGGCTATTCACGCCCCATATCATCATGACTATCATTAATCTATGTACTATTCACATATCCCCTTTTATCATTGACATTTAAGGCCTGCTCGAACCAATAACTTCAGGACTTATAGAGATATACACTGTCATGTTATACGTCCAGTCCTACCATTATAACTAAGCTAGCAGTAAATACTAATATACACGAGCTTTGAGAACAGGTTCCCTCATTAAGTAGGCCCCCCACATGCCCATGTCAATAGTATGATATAACTTATTCAGCTGAATGTCAGAACCAAGGAACAGAGAGATAAAACAGTTTTCGACGCCTTTCCCCAGTCTCAATGTACATCAACCAGAGTTCACTTGGTTTAGTTTAGACACAGGCTTTGGGGTATTGATTCCAACACAAGGTTACATTGGAGCAGCTCAGGGTGTTCGTTCAATAGCCAGATGACAGTCTCTCTCTTTCATTAACAATATATACCTCGCAATATATACCTCGCCTCATAAGAACCAGACGAACCCGGTCATACCATATCAAGCTAAGCTTGCCAATTGAAGCCAAGCTTACACCATACAAGAACAAGCCGATTAATATCCTAGATGGAAAATATCTCGACCGCGGTCTATGTGGCTTTCTCGTCCTGCAATGCTGATCTAAACATTTCCCCGTCATCCATGGGTTCTGGGAGAAGAAAAAAATGCACAAACTAGTACGTGTATATATATGTATGTGAGATCCTGGCCAGATACTGCGTATTACGTATAGCAACCTGTGTCGACAAAGAAGGTCTTTTGAATTCCTTTTAGTTGAGCTGACCTCCGGCTGAATATTACATCATGCAGCCAGGGTCATGGCGTGTCGTAGTCCAAGACATGCAAGCATATGCAAATTGCACGGTACATGTTTATAGATATGCATAGTTGTGTGTGTATATCTTGGACTGCAGACTAGAATATCTTCAGTCAGAGTCTAATTTTTTTTTTCAGGTTTATAAGTCTCATGGTATAGATGACCTAGCTAAAACACGTATTATGAGATATAGTATATATCTGTATATATATATATATAAATTTTTTTTTTCAAAAAACCCCTCTAGTGCTCATTAAAGTTTTGGGGGGTTTAGGAACGGCTATTTATACACTAGATCGCAAGATCAAAGACATGTTTCAATGTCTTCTGAAAGACAGAAGAACTGAACCAGTTAGTCGACGCAAGCCTGGCATGTTGCTAGATCGGGAGATCGCAAATAGTGGTGGATCATACTAATTCATAATGTACATACGATCAAGGGCCTACGCTAATAGCCAGAAGCATACCGCATGTATTAGTACATTATACACACTAATAGCTGTACATTTTAGCCCTAGTCTAACTTATATCAAGCATGTTCCCAGTTCATTTGTGTTTAAAGTCTGGTTCGCGAGATAATTCCGTCACCATACACAACGTGCTAAACGTGCTGGCGTCACAGTGGCAATTATGTAGACAAAAGCCCCTAGATGAAAAGTTCATCGGTGAGGGGTGTAACTGTGAAAATATCTAGTTTTCTTTTTCATGTCTTGAGACATTCTTTTATTTATCTTTTTTTGAATTTTCTCGCTCAAAGACTAGAATAAAATACATGACCATATGGGGGGGGCTGAATCAAAGACAAAATCGGATTAGTGCATGCAAGAGACATACAGATAAAGGTCGGAAGAGGATATCACCGATAGACCACAAGTATAAATATGCTATTGAAAATCATACTATCCCAAAGCATGTCCAAGTACACATATTGTGCCTATATCGGGGCACTATATGTCTGCAAATGTATGTCAATATATGTGTGTATGGTCTATTATGTAGTGAGACATAGAGACAGACGTGTTTGACATACAAGCTGGATCAGTGTTACCAGGTACTATATATATATATGTATATATATGGTACGAGGAGAATAGCGGCTAGATATCGTCCTGCCACATGCTGCAATATATGCAGGAACAAGACTTCACATAATAGTTAGACGAAGGGGAAAAATATGTCTATCACAGAAAATGTGAAATGCGGGAAACCATCATAGAATTCGAATAAATACAGCAAAAAGAAAAAAAGTGCTAACCCTCTAGGGGCTCACAAAGAAGATTCTAGCGCTATTGAGAGAAGGTAAAAAACAAGGTTTCTAGCGCAATTACTATCGGACATTGTAGCCACGCTATGTTGAAGGCACAACTTAAAACTAAATTTCTTTCAAGTTGTAGGAAAACAAGGCGATCTTGGATATGAATTCTAGAGGAAATTCAAGGCACCTCTTGGTTATTGCTTTTGTATTTGTCCGTGATGACATGAAATACATGAGCATAATTATCCGAAAGATAGAACTTCGTGGAATAAATTGTGCCGAATCAGTTAAATAGAAAACAGAGTTATGGGGGGGAAGCTTAAGTGCTAGACGCAAGGCACAGAAGTCACAGCCTACAGAAAGATGTGAATGTGAGTGAGGTTAGTGAGGGGAAAAATGACTATCACGTTGTTTTGACAGCTGTGCCAAACGGTACTGCTATAAATGATCACATCACATGATAGAATACGGACAATTACATAATTATATATGTACACATAGTATGCTTTTTGTCAACATCACATAAAGAACGCTATAGCAGTATTGATAGCTGACAGTAGTAGCACTGGTACTCTTTGTTTATTTTCTAACATTTTTACCGGCATTAAAGAACGGCGTCAAAATGGGACTAGGAAATACATATCATAATGTATAATTTACAATACAAAAATCACGATCCATGGCGGGTGATATAAATATATAAAAAAACCCCTATCTTTTTTATTCTCTTTCTTCAGGATGAGGTGTTCGTGTTAGTGTCAAGTTGTGCAAGTTCATCTCATGTCTTCGTGCTTGCTATCATAAATAGAGATTAATTCACATGCTGCATAACTTGGCTGATTGTATGGAATGATAGTAAAAAAATAAAAAAAAAAGAACCAATCCATCTATACGTAGA
>RHLR01000425.1:0-21183 GCA_009806335.1 Davidsoniella australis | reverse complement strand
GTGGTTTGTTTTTCGAAGAAGCGTTGTTTTTTTAATCTCAGGTGGTCTTTAAACCTCTTCATCATATATATATATATTGTTTTTAAGTTGTTTGGGCGTTTATCTATCTTTTTCTATCTATTAATTCTTGATTTTTCTCTACCACCAATTAATTTTGAAGAACTATAACTATGTCTTGTGAAGTCTTTTGTTATCTCTCGTTGATCTCTTTGAGTCTTATTTTGTTTTGAAGATTTATGATGCTTATATATTCATAGCAGTAGGGTTATTATACTCTCCACTGCATAGGGTTAGTTGTAGTTATCATAAATTGCACGATCTTAGATAGTGAGTGAGGAACTTGTTTGTTTGGCTAACGCATTTGAAGCACATAAGCTATCTATTGATGCCATGGCCCATTTATTCATGTCTTCTAAGTCACTTAAGTTAACTATAAATGGTCCAATACGATGTTTTGAGCCGATGAAATGTGGTAAGTCATGTCGCTAACTTGGAAAAGAGGACGATGTATATATAAAAGTGATAGAAGGTACGATGGAAACATCAAAACTGGAAAGAGAAATAGCCTTTCGTGCTGAATCTCAATGCTATATCATGTGACCACCATTGCAGCATTGTTTCTATCAAAACTGTCTTCAATCTTCTTCTCTTTCTAGCTTGAGCTCTATCAACTATCATCATCAAACTCTATTTCCATTGTCACTTTCTCATTTCTTTTCTTTATCGCCATTATCTCTCGACGCTGAAACGCTATAATTCTCGTACTTTTCTTATCACATCGCTTTCCATAACTATTTCCTTCTTTATTAGTATACAAATTATCCATCAACCAACCAAAAACAAACATCCCATAACTCTCTTTTTATTGTTTACTTTATTAACTGCCTTCAAGTATTTACATTCGTAATATAAATTTCGAACTTTGAGTTTATATGGCCCTCGAGAAGCATACAAAGCTCTCATCTTCATTCTTTTCTGCCTTGCTCGATATATTTACATACTGCCAGCCAACTAGTATCGTGACTTGGCATCACACTAACCCGAACTTGGCTGTTGTCTATGACTCTATTCCAACAATAGTGGCCCAAGTCCTCTTTGCTGTTAACCTTTCAACTGCGAACGGTATCCTTCTAGCAAAGCCATGCCTCACATACAGAGCTCATCTCGTCCTACGCGCCCTCCTCCTCCCCCTCCCTTGCCTATACCCTCGGTTGACCTAAAGTGCAAAACTCCAGTCACTGTCAACATTGGAGTCGGCCATGCAAATCCTCGTTCCTCTCCCTCTGTTCAGTCAAATATGCGAGGAAACAAGCCCTAGAATGACTTTGTTACAGCCATGAAGTCTCTAGGTCGTACACACGGTGAGTCGATCCTTATGTATGTCTCTCTCGAGGTAACATATGCTAACATGATGTTTGTCATATCCATAGAAACCCGGAACACCAAGCATAGTACAACAGCAACTAGTCCAGCTATTACAAGCCGCCATCTGCAGGAGATGCAGCAGGCTAATTGTGCTCCCCAGGTGATTCATACATCTGTCAAGAACAGCAATACAAGAAGAGAACAAAATAATATGGCTAGAGCTCCAAGAGGAGGAGACCGAAGCGTCATTGTCAAAGTATTTGATGGTGGCACTGTCAACCGCAACAATCTCCCTCAGAAGCGAACCATGTCTGTCCGCCAACAAAAGCGCTCCTCGGATGGCTTTTCAGCCCGTGCTATCAAGTCATCCCTGCATCATCGAACCTTGAGGCCCTGGAACTTCTTGTCGTCGTCCAGCCTCACAATCGAGACAGTAGAGCGTGCCACCGCAGCCAAAGTCTACCTGGAATCATATTTTTACAACATACAAAATCGGCTTGACATGCGTGAACAGTTCAGACTCTACATGGAGAATGAGCTACAGGTGACTGACCACCTTAGTCCAGAGCAAAAGGTTCTGATGCGCATGCTATTCAACCAAGAATGGGCGTGGCATTTACGGGAGACTCGACATCTTATAGCACGGAGCTCGAAAGCTACGCGTAAGTTGCGTCGGTCTCCTTTTATTGATGACTATGACCAGCTTCGCATTCTAGGCAAAGGCACCTTTGGGGTCGTGAAACTCGTTCGCGAGAAAGGCTTCAATAGTAGCAATCAAGTATATGCTATGAAGATTATTCGCAAGGCCAATATGCTCCGCTACGATCAAGAAGGCAATCTACGTGCCGAGAGGGATCTTTTGATTGCCGCCCAAAACTCGAATTGGTCAGTAATGTCTATCACTTTCATAAATGAAATGCTAAGCTAACACATTGATCTATCTCTGAATCCAGGATTGTGCCACTCATAGCTAGCTTCCAGGACGCGTCTAGACTCTATCTGGTCATGGAGTTCATGCCTAGTGGCGACTTCATCTCGCTATTAGAGCGTGTTTGTCGGTTGACTGAGCCTGTTGCTCGTTTCTACATTGCCGAGATGGTTCTTTGCATTGAAGAAGCCCACAAGCTCAACTGTATTCACCGCGATATCAAGCCTGACAACTTCCTTGTTTCAGCATCTGGCCATCTCAAAATCTCCGATTTTGGTCTATCATTGACGGCCATTGGGCCCATGATGCTTCATATTACAGCGCACAGAGATACTGGATCCTTCACCAGATGCGAATGGATCTGCCTCGAGACGATCTATCTGTTCCCAGTCAGGATAGTCAGAGTCGTAACCGAAGATGGATCCGATCTGTAGAGTCTGGACTCAAGCGACATTCACGTGCCCTCAATGATGGCGAGCCATTGCTCAGTTGGCGTGACAAGTTTGGAAAACGGCTTTCAGCCCATTCCATTGTCGGCACTAGTCAATATATGGCGCCTGAATTAATTCGTGGTGACCATTATGATGGCCGCTCAGATTGGTGGAGCTTAGGGGTTATTCTGTTTGAATGCTTATACGGATTTGCACCTTTCCTATCTGAAGAGGGCAGAGACAAGACCCGAGAAAAGATACTGGTAAGTCCAACTATGATGGACCACGAGATTTCAATATGTGTTCCTCAGCTAACAATCTGGGCTTGCTTAGAACCACAAGGAAACACTGAAAATCCCAGAACAGCCCTTTATCAGCACTCGTTGTCGAGATTTCCTTCTATCACTTCTTCAAGACCCAGAGAAACGTATCACTGCAACCCTTTACAACTGCAAGCCCACTTCTAAATCGCGGTCAAGCAACATCGAGTACAACATTAGCAACTTTCTTATCCCGCATGATGCCGATGTGATCAAGCAGCATAGCTGGTTCAGGTCAACAAATTGGGAGACTCTACACCAACAAACGCCACCATGGGTCCCAGATATCAAGAAATCCGACGATATGACTTGGTTTGAGCAGAGCAAATTTATCAGCGATTGGTCAGACTCAGAAGACGATATCGACGAGACTAATGATCTCCCCAGCGTGACACGAGAAGAGGCACGGTCTATTCTTGCGGACCCCGAAGTTAGCCTAGACTCCGTTGTCGAAAACCTCTTGTCATACAAGTACGATAACCGCGGTCTTCGCGCCGTGTGTCGTGAAATCGATGAGTCTGGTCTTGACAAACGGGATTGCTGTGACTTGAAGAAGTTCATTGTCAAGAATGCTGTAATGGAGAAACACCGGCCGCGAGATTTGTTCCTACGATCACGAGAAACAAAGTCCAAGGCAATAGCGTTGCGAAAGGAGATTGGGTTCTTGGACTATACCTGGAGGCGCAGACGAGTCTACAACTATAGTTCTATATTGTCGCCACCCGGAGGCTCTAGTAGCATTACCAACCTAGCCCAGCTTGTGCCATCTCCTTCTCATGTCGCAGAGAACGAGCGAGGTACAGCTATCACCTCTACTAACAATGCAACTTCTACTGTCAGCACTATTTGCAACGCTGATAGTCCTGTTGCCGCTAGCAGCAGCACAAACATAAACGCCAACATTATCGATAACTACCTCTCTAAGACAATCTCCAAGGTTGATACAACCACTACTTATGGTAGTAACGACACCGTAAGACAGCACTCAACGGAAATATCCACAAACCTAAACGTGACTAGTCGTGGTGTTGATCATAATAGCAATGATGCTATATCTACCATTCCGGGCGTCATCACTCCCAATGTTGCCCCTAAGTGAGCAAACTCTTGAAACTGATCCTAAGCTCGACTCGAGTTGTTTTATATCTTATGTCTTTGTTGTTGTGTGTTTTCCCTTTTTTTTGTGTTCTTCCTCTATTCATACCCTTCTTCTTCTACATCCCAAATATCTTCATAGAAGGTTCCATGTTTATGGAAAGGAAAATTGTAGGACCAAAAACAAAGTCTTCTACCAACTTTACTCGGCTTTATCGAATTAGTATAACATAAATATCAAGTTTATTTAGTTAAATGAAGCCTCGTGATGGTCCTCTATGTTTTGATCTAGGCGTAAACCGAATTGTTTTTGAGACAGAATGATTGAATTAAGATTATATATGGTGTATGTATGTAGTAGCTGTAGCTTGATATATAGAATATGTAAAGGCCGTAATAAGGAAAAAAGTCAAGAAAAGAGGCAGAAGGAAGACAAACTCGCTCAAAGCAAAAACAGAATCGTGTGGCTAATAAAATAAGCATTTTTATACTGGTCTTGGTTTTGATCGACAAAAGACCTCACTTACACAATCTTCTCCCTTTCCACTGCGGGAATGGCCATGGCGCCTCCAGCATGGACAGCCATATCGCCACCAGCCTTTGCATTCATAATTTCCCACTCAAACTCCATCAAGGCGCGTTTTTCAGAACCGCCAAACAACAGGCAGATGAGGCCGTTGATAACGCCACAAACAAGGAAGAGCGATGACACAAGGACGATCACAAAGGAGATCCATGGCGATGGACTCCACCAGATGGCAACGAGGCAGCCGGCCAGGACTACAAGTGATGCATAGAAGATGAAGGCCTGCCAGTAACGCTGGTTTTCCTGGCGCCGCGTGTAGTAGTGAATGAGGTCGAGAATATCGTCGTATGTGCCACTAGTCAGCAGCGACAGCTCGGCATCTGGCACGGCAGAGTTGTACAACTGGCAGTCGAAGAACTCGGTTTGCGGATTGATCTTTGACGAGGAAGGAGCACCAGAAAAGTCAGAATCACCTGTGCTAGCTGAGGCTGGCTTAGCTACAGCAGGAACGGCGGTCGAAGGAGTGTGCAAGACGAGCGTGGCCTCTACCGAGAAATGGTCGCTGAGTGAGCAGCCTAGTTCTTCATGCGGCTCGAGCATGCCGACACGTGAGTCCTTTACGACCCAGCCAGGTGTGCCCAAAGCCGAGTCAGGCGTTAGACCAGTGGAAGCGAAGATGTAGTCAAGACGCTTTCCGCGACGGTCCAGCGTGTCCGGGGCAACTTCGACGCGCTGGCCTTGGTGAGGAGCTTCTGTTGGGCCGACGACCACCGCCAGGAGTTGTAAACGCTGTCTGAAGTCACGCCGTTCTCGGCAACGTTGAACATGGCAGTCGGCAACGGGCGGTGACGGGCTCGTTCGGACGGGTTGTCGTAGGGGCCAATGGCACTATCTGGGTGTAGAACACGCCAAACATCACGGACTGGGGCATTGGCAGTCACAAGGCGGTGCGGGAATGAAAGCGGGATCATGTTGAAGTCGCCCATGGCTAGGACAAGATGGCCGCGGTCACAGGCGGTGCGTAGCAGCTTCGAAATTTCCCATGACTGGGCTAAACGGTGGCAGATATACGAATCTTTAGGGCCGGATTCGTAAGGCGCATGAGTCTAGCGAGACGTATGTGTTAAAGAGGCTCAGACGGGGTGGACATGTATATGATAATGCAACTACTTACATGCGTGTTGAAGACTTCAACAACATCCCGGCGGCCAGGGCCGTAGCGAATCATGGCCCAGGCAATGCCTTTTCCAACATACCAATCGCCGCGCCAGAAGGCTGTCGGCCGTCCGTTCAGAGGATACGCGTACATAGAGCTCTCCTCGATAGGCCAACGCGACAGGATAGCCAGGCCACCGCCAAAAGAGCCGCTGAAGTAGAACTTGCCGTACGGCAGAACGAAGCGAGTCTCGCGGCGAATGGCCTCGTAGTCATCCTGACACCAGCATTCCTGGAGACACACGATATCTGGTGATGGGCTGGCTGCAGCCAGACGCTGACCAATCGTAGCTAGTCGCTCGTTGCGTAGCTTGGATAGCGCCTTGAGGCCCCAGCAGTTGAGCGTCACCAGGTTGATCTCCCTGGGCAGCGATGGCGGGTTCATGATATCGATATCGATGTCGAGGTTGGGTTTAATAGTGGCCTTGTCGTCGGAGCAATTGGTGCGGTGGACGGCTTTGTAGATAGTTGGCGTATCGACAGCACCAAGCAGGCTATTGCTCGGGTCCGCGGAGTCGTCGTCGATAGGAGAAGCTGCAGAATTAGAGGACGTAGACGACAGCGAGGCTTGGCCCTTGGGATGCCGGTTCCTCAACATGGAGGCAGAAAAGAAGAAGAGGAAGACGAAGCAAGATAAACAGAGAGTCTATATACAGAAAGAAATATTAAGAAATATCTAAACAAGAGTAAACAGAAAGACCGAAAACACCCCAGGAGTAATTGCCGATGTGAAGACTAAGAGCTAAAGGTTGGGCAGATCAAGATGTGCTAAGGAAGATCCAAGTACAAGGTAAGCTGAAATAAGTTGTGTCCAGGGCGCAATCTCTAATGCCTGCTAAAGCTCATTAAAGTTTGCTGTGCATAATCCGTCATGTTGACCACGACGAGCACTTCATCAATGTATGTAAACCCCGTGTAACCCTAGTATTGGCTAAATTGCAGCTGTTGGTTTTCCCATTAGGGGGAAACCGAGGCAAAAGCCGTAACAACCCTTTCTCCAAACATAAAAAGATAAGGGTTAATCAGTATTAGTTACCGATCTCAGCAGTTGTTTCGCATTCCGATAACTTGGATGCCTGCTTTACAGATTTATTATTTATTTGTCGGATTTTCATACACTATTCAAGCAGAACGTTATATTTAAGCGCTATATTTCTTTTTTTCTTTTTTCTTCTACTATAGAAGAACAGAAACGCACAAAGCTTGATATTGCATCTTGTTGTTAGCTTCTAGTCAGCCTCTCTATACTACACTATACTAGACTATATCATACAGAACTTCAGAAGATGGCCAGCCCCGAAGAAAAGACAAACCAAAAAATGTCTCGTGGAGAGCGTTGCTTCTGGGCAGAAACAGCCGAAGAGCGATTTGCAGCCTGGCTGGAAGAACCAACAGAAAGCGACAGCTTCGCACAGAGCGTAAGACCTTTCCCCTACTTGCCTATCCCTTCATCTCGTCCCCTATCTACAATCTCCTACTAAAGACTTCAATATATAGAATTACGCAACGCCGCTCTTGCGACATGTCCGTCTCGTTTCATTCACGGCCACGCCTCTTCCCATCGTGACCTTTACCTTTCAGGTACAACCATCGCACTGTAATCCACGCAGTTTACACGGTGGCTGTACGGCTACTCTATTCGATGTCTTGACGACCATGAGCATCATCCCCGCGTCTAAGCCGGGCTTCTGGCAGCTTCTGGGGCTCACGCGGTCCCTCAATGTCACATATTTTCGCCCGGCGTTTCCAGGTGAGACGCTCGTCGTGGAATGCGAGGTGCTGAGTATTGGAAAACGTTTGTGCCATATCAAGGCCTCTATGAAGAATGAGAAGGGCGAATTGGTGGCTTCTGTGACTCATGAGAAAGTCAACGCTGATAGTGCGAAGATATAGTACCGTTGGGATATCATTTTGTACAGGAGAGAGAGACAAGATATATACACATATATATTGATACGTAGTTGATCAACCAAAACTACACAGACCGCCTTTTCAATTATTTTTGAGGGGGGGGGGGGACAAAACAAACATCAGAGAAACAAGAAACTAGAACAGAATTGGAAGGCCCAATCGTGCAGAAACTACAGTACAGATGGTATCAGAATACAACAGGTAAATAAGAAAAACAAATCAAGTGAACAAAGCTAGCACTGAAGCCTGCACGAGTCTGACAAGGCTCATGCAGTCAACAGAACGAATATAAATACGGTGTATGTAATGTAGCAGCAGTTGAAAATATCCAGAAAGCAAACCACATGCTATGAGACTGTGAAGGCAGTATGTAATAGAAAGATATTAGGTTGGTAAACACGGTTGATATATAAGTAGTAGTATCGTGTCGTATGATGGCCCAGAGACACCAACCATAGACGCTCTTGTCTAAGTCAAGGTGCCTTCGTTTAGAGCAATACAATTTCTGAGCAGATTCGCGCCCTCATTCAACAACTGCCAGCGAGTCTTCTCGAAGCTGCTCTTGAGAACCATCAACAGCGCCGTATTCTTATTAAAGCCACGCATATTCATGAGCTCACCCGGAGAACTGACGCTGCCAAACTTGCACAGATAGTCCTTCATCTGCTGGACTGCCTGGTGCTTATTCTTCGGCGCTGGGTGGTCTTGACAAGGGCCTTCGAGTGCATGGCCGTAGCACCAGACTACAAGCGACGCTAGATAGACGACCCACGGCCGGTTGAGCAGCACATCGTCGCGAGCGCAGTACGGGTCGGTCGGGTTGAAGTTGGGTGGCCGAGGCAGGCCGCGTTCTTCGGGAACAAGAACGGAACAGAGGAAGTTGAGCGCATACCATGTAGCATCGCGCGCCTTTGCTGTTCTGACCCAGCTGTCCTTCATACGCCGTTGAGCACCGCGGAGATCAGGCTCGCCGATGGCTCGTCCAAGGAGTCGCTTGGCACGCGCGTAGATCTGGCAGTCGATCACATCGACATGCATGGCAATGTGTGCGAGATGGTGTAATACGGTACGACTCTCGAAGACAACATTGAACTCTTCTTGCTGCGAAGAACTGCCGGCATACGGGTCGTTGCGAGGCTTCTCGATAGCTTTGTCAAAGTCTTGCTTCCAGGAGTCAAATGCTTTGGTGAGGGTGATACGCCACTTGTCTCGGCCGCCAAGGGCTTGAGAAACACCATTTCCCAGAACATTAACCTGGAGATCGCGTTGCTGCATGTGCCATGAAACACTCAGGAGTCCGGCCATTAGAACAGTGCGCCCGAACGAGTTGGTCTGTACCTCCAGGCCCTGTAGAGTGCGCTTCAGGCCTTCTAGGAACGACACAGGCTTGAAGCCGTTGGATGCCATTACTGTCTCCAACCTGCCCACCTCGGAGCCGCTGTTTGCTCTCCAAAGAGACTCATCACAGGGCAGTGGAAGTCTCATTTCATGAGCAACCATGACAGTGGAGTGGCCGAACATGGTGGCATGGATAGAATCAATGACAAAGGCAGCAAAAGCTGTTCGTCTGGTAGATTCATTAATGATCCATTGGTTCCACCATTCATCAGTCGTGCTAGGCCCGGGTGTCGAGGAGTGGCGAGACCGACGACCTGAGCCATCGTCACGCTGAGCAGGAGAGTCCATAGCGGACTTGCCAATCAAGGCACGGCCGCGGCGCATCATGGCAATGGTGGTAGCGTGATGAATCAGAGCTCTCTCATGAAGTTCACGGGTAGAATACATCTTCTCGTACAACTCCAGCAGAACCAATGCCTGGAAAGCCCAGAGCTTAGCTGGTGGTCTCCAATGGTTGTCCATGAATGTCTCCCACCGAATATGCCATGCCAAAAAGTTGGACAACTGCGCTCCCGTGTTCGAGACCTTATCGCCATGAGTCGTCTTGTCGAGGCATGCGGCTCCAATGCTCATCATAGACAGTAGAAGAAGATTTGGCGTTTGGTCTGGTGAGAAGGTCGGCTTGTGCAAGATGGGCACCTGTTCGCTGAAGTGAAGCCAGTATGATCCAATGTAGGCTTGCATCATGCGCTTACTGAGACTATGTGTTGGTTGAGATCGATCACCCTCAAGAAGAGTATCACCCTTGCGGTCATCTGGAACAGTGCCACGTTCTATGAAGCACTTCTTGATGTAGTCGAAGATCTCCTGGCTCTTTTCGTCAGAGATGGTGGCCTCGGGCAGATTCTGCTCTAGCAAGTTGTTGACAGCCATGATCTGCTGCGGCATATTGTTGAAGTAGCCGAGGCTGTTGCCTTCTGGACCCATGTACATTTGACTGTAGCTAGAATACCCGCCACTACAAAAGTGTTGTTGTTTTGTTAGTGATGACAGCCGCTGATAATGGAATGTGGGAGGACTCACTTTTGATACGCCATCTGGTTGTTAATAGGAGAGTTCCCGTTAAATAGATAGTTGATAAGATCATTTGGCATGCTAACATATGGTGACTTGTTCATGAGACCCTCGCTACCAAGCATAGGGAAAGTTTGAATATGATCAAAGACCATCATCTCGGTTGTAGCAGTCAAGGGATCGTTGAAGTCAGCAACAGTATTAGCGTTGAATGACTGACTTTGGGGTTCCGTCGAAGCCGGTGTTTGATCTGTAAAGTTTGATGGCGGAAGATCAAATGCTGGGAAGTTTTGGTGCGGCATAAAATTCACAGGATGTTGAGGAGCACTATGCGGAGCTTGCTGGAAGCCTGGCTGTGATGTCACTGGGGACATGACACTAAAGGACGAGACGTTCATAGAGGTTTGCATCTGTGGTCTTTGAGGTGCCATAGAGTGTGGTGACTGTTGCTGTTGCTGTCGTTGCCGGCTTGATACATGGTGTGGTTTCTGCGACCCTATATGTCTGTTCGCCGCTACCATGGTTCTTGAATATGGCGCATCGATGGGATGAAGCGGTGCGCTAGCGGGAAATGCTGACATCTGCGGTGCTGGCTGTTGCTGTGACTGACTTTGGCCGTTGCCTATGAACGAAGAGCTCAGTGGTTCAGCATTGGGCCGGAAACCACTTTGAGCTTGTTGAGCTTGTTGAGGAAAGCCGAGGGAGGATTGATTTATGTCTGGTGATATCTGGTTGGTCGAAGATGATGAAGATATGGGAGGATGCTCGTTCGTTGGAGAGACTAGAAGATTGTGGTTCTGGGACTGGTGCTGATGTTGGTGGATCTGTGGTTGGCCATGGTTCTGGTTTTGACTTGCAAGCATGTCTTTCCGGTTCAGCGCCGATCCCTTAGCAGTATGGCGATCCTTATGGCGGTTGCACAGATCTAGCCGGACAAAGGTTCGTGAGCATTCTGGAAAGTCGCAACTGTATATCTGTTTGGGGTTGTGGTTTAGCTGGTGTCGGTACCTGATAAGAAATAATTAGTATTTGTTTTGGCCATAGGCCTCGACGTTGCAGTCAAAAACGACGTTGTTTGTATGGGGATGGGCAAGACAGTGAAACATGCTACAAAAGTGAGAGTCCCAGGGTTCCTTGGTCATACTAGACATCACTTCAAGACATGTATGTATGCCCATATATGTATGGAAATATATGTTGTATGCTGTGCTTGGATTCACTTACAAGTGCTCGGCACGTGAGTAGCTTTTCCCACAGCCTTCGTGAGGGCATTCGAACTTTTTATCTAGGCCTTTGCGACTGCGCCGTCTTTTGCGCGTCGGGCCATCGGAAGAATGGGCGTTAGTGCCATCGCCGCCTTCATTATCACCGGCGGGTGAGCGACTGCGCCGCCGGCCTCGCTCTCTTTCGTGTTCTGGCTTGATTTCGGTCACAGGCGACTGGCTGACTTCGGCCGTAGATGACATTGAAGGGGTGTCGTTTGGCGGCATAGAGAGCTGTAGGTGATCAGCGTGTGGGCCGAGAATAGAGGTCATGGTAGGGTGAGGAGGCAAGATCCGAAGCTAGAAATGCGAGGGTTGCGAACAATGCGAATGCTGTAATAGGATCGCCAGGGATACATATGTATAAGTATATATGTATGACTATATATATATACACTATATCTGTACATACACTACAACTGGTATTGGCACTAAGATCTCGGATCTGCGGGGTTGTAAGTGCAGGAACTGCTCTAAACCACTTTAGCGGCAGGTGAGCGAATCCAGACAGATGCCTGCAGTGATTTGGGCGAGATAGGAAGCCAGAATAGAGACAGAGAGCGCCTAAGAATCAGCTTTGCTACTGTATGGGCAAGATATGCCGAGCGAGCGAAGACAAGCGCAGTGCTGTAAGACTAGGAATCGCAGCACTATTTATTGCTGGCGATGCTGAAGCTGGGTGTAGGCCAAGCAGAGAATAGCCGAAAATGGCACACGCGGGTGGACGAAGGTGCAGTAGAGAAGATAATAAGGCTCCAGACAACCGCTCCAACTACTCGGAGGGTGTGTTCTGGGGCATGACGAGGAAAGCTGGCGAGACGAACAAACACGAGACTCTACTGCAGCTCTCGTGTGGCGTACTTGGACGGGGAGGCGGTGCGTGGCAGCAAGTGCTAGAGCTGGAGCTGGAACTGGAACTGGAACTGCTATAGCAATGTGCTGTTGTCGGTGTAGTATTAGGTCCAGTTGGGGAATTCCACAATGCGCACAATAGAAGAAAGAAAGAGGTAGGAAACCGAGAGTGTGGTGGCAGTGGCGTATACGACAATAATGTAGTTGGTTGATTGTAGGAGCTTGGTCAGGCAAGGCACGACGCGAAAGGGCAGCCCTAAAGAAAGCGAGACAAGCGCTTCTTAGCGGCGGTATTGGTAGTTATACAAAGTAGAGTTGGTGGTCCCAAGGGATCACAGCTTGAGTGTTTTTCTCTAGCGTTAGTCGAGAGCGATACAACAGGTGTGGTGGAAAGAGGATCGAAGCGAAAAAGAAGGAAAAAAATAAAATAAAAAAATAAGAAAATAAAAAAATATCAAGAGGTAGTAGTAGCACTGCTCCTCGTTACGGCGCGGTGTGGGAAAGTGGCTCTTCAAGTACTAACCACTATGACAAGGCAAGGCAAACTCGGTCAACTGAGAGCCTCTAAACAGATAAAGCAGCAGAAGAAACAGAACAGAGCAAATCGCAGACAGAAAGACGAGAAGAAACCAGGATTTGGAACGAACGTCCACCCAAAGGTGAAGGAACGGCAAAGCACAGGCTGGCCAGGCGGTGGACAGGGAACAGGGCCCTAGATACTGAAAAGCGAGCTTGACTGCAAATTTGGCGGGACGGAGTTAGTGCGCTCTGTATACAAATCAGAGACTCTGCACTAACACTGATATACCAAGATCGCTCAGTTATTACAGTGTTATATTATACATATTATTGGGAATAGACGTACTACCACCAAAGCTGGGTGGGTAGCGCGTGAACCGATTCGGACGAGAAACCTGATTGCTTTGCTCTCTATCAATTAGTATAGATACATATAAATTCCTGGGATTTTTTGTCCACCCCCCTGTATTCCGGCCTAGGACCGTACATGTAGTAGCCAGAGTGGAAATCTAGCTGGGAAACGGGAAGAGGATACAAATAAACACAGTAAAGTGAGTGAGAAGAGGATGAACGAGGCCCGGAGGCTCGTGTGCCAGAACGGGAAAGACACCACTAGTATGGCTATATCGTCGAAATATAGTGCATGAAAGATCGGGGACATATTTGTATGAGCGTGTTCGTGTCTGAAAGTGTGGGCTAGTGAAGTATTAGTGTTGCATAGCAATATATGTACATGTACGTACATACATATATATAGTTGTATGATGTTCACTAATATGTGTGTATAGCCCCATACAGTATGCTATCGTACTGCTAGCCAGCACTATCGGTTCAACAAAGTGCAGCAGTGGCCTTCTGTTCCGGTCGCCGACAGTCGGCCAGGGTTAGCTAGTGCCAGCTCGCCTTATAACTTACTACATATATATATATATATATATATTAGTAGACTGCATGTGCTCATTGCTAGGTAATACACGTTGTTTAGTGCATATAGCCCATACAACTAGCGGAAATTTACCACAATGCATCAGCCTACATATAAAAGCCCCATATGGCTTGACACAGGTGACTGCACCATAGACTCTCCTTGGTCGGCGTGCAGGTGGCGTCGGAGCTTGGTCAAGAGGATAAACAACGTTCCGCGTGACGGGATAGACAGGGAGCCTCTGGCTGTTTATGGGCTGCTTATAGTGCATAGTATGGTGCAGGGAAGATGACGATCCGGGTGTTGTGACCTAAACAACCTAACAAAGCATAGCCTGCCTGGCCTGACCCTGTACTTGTATCTGTCCTTGGCCAGGTCTCAGTGAGACTTGCTTGGATTCACACGCGAGGAGAGTAGCATGAAGAGCCAAGCCAAGGATTATCATCTTAGATGGCTTCGTAGCTGGCAAGTAAGCATCATTCAAGCATCTACCAAGCCAGTCAATGATCAAGCAGGCACAAAGCACGGGTATTCAAACAAAGAGCCATCCAAAGATCAAGATCGTTATAGTTGCAAGTCACCGCCTGAACAGATGTCACTTGATACCATGCTCTTCCTCTTCCATTCACTTTCGAGTAGATCCATGAACTGAACAGCGGAAAAAAGGAAAGATTGTTGCATCCACCAGCATTGACTGGGTCTCCAGTCTGGCTTTAGGGCCCTGGTTTAGCGAGAAAAGAACATTTGCTTGCACTGTATCGGATAGACCGTAGTCCCAAAATGGCAAACCAGCCATGTCCCAATACAAGCACGCCTAATCTTTCTCTCTAGGTGGATATGGCCACTTCCCGTCGATTTACATAGATTCGTCCCTCGCGGCTCCGAAGACCACTATAAACTAAGCTCTCTTGAAGATAATAAACATGGTGTACATATGTACATAACTACTGCTTAGCTTAGCAGTAGAAGCAATACACATGTAGAAGAAAAGTAGTAGCGGCGACAGGGCGTGCAGGGTCCTTAGTTTAAGATGCAGGGTGGTGGGCCACTAAATATTGAACACTCAAATATAAATATAGTGGAGTCGTATAATCAGCACTAACACCCGTAGGAGTGCTGGCTGAGCCATGACGTTTCATAGTTGTATACAGATACAACTAGCTCGACGGAGAGTCTTCGGCCGGGTTTATTGATAGTCAAGACTAGTTAGTTGTATTATGTATGTAGTATAGCCAAGAAAGACATGAGTCGAGCAGATGGAATCAAAATAAAAACAATCACGGTATGGTTTGAACGACACTCCAACACTTTTGCTGGCTTCTTCTCAGAAGCCATTGTTTCTACCGCTCCGTCCACCACGTCCATGTCTTGATGATGAGTAATTGAATTGTCTCTACATACGGTAAAAACGGCACGTTTGTACACAGACCTTTCCTACGCCAACGCCGGTTGTCGCAGTATACGGGCTCTGGCTGTATCTGGGCGGAAAGACTTTGAAGTCCAGCTTTATAACAGGATGGCTTAGTGGATCTGTGATACTTAAGGTTGCATCCTAAGTTAGTTATCAGTGGTAACTGTGTTTTGTAGTCGGACACAGTGCTGCCAGCCAACTAAACAGACAGATGCGTGTCGAATTACGAGAGGCACTGGACAACAATGAGAATCTGACCTGGTGGCGTCTTATACAGCAGCCCGAGGGCAGATGAACCAACCAATCCATGCAGGCTTCCACCAGCTGAATGTTTGTCGTGGCAAGATAATCTGGCAAGTAGTGTCTGCTCTGATTCCAAAGCTTTGTTTTATGCGTTGTTCTATTAGTAATGCTCCTGTAACAAGCTGAAGCACGATGAAAATTCGCACCAGTGAATGAATCCGAGTGATTGTAAGCTTGAGCTTACGAAGGTTTGACAGCTGGTCTGAAATGGACCAAAAAGAAATTATATCGTGTGTGATGAAAAAAATCTTACAAAAGTCCGTCCATTTCATACTTCACGAGACTTATATGGTTACTGCTCTCAGTTATAGTCAGATTAGAACGCCACAAGCATACACGTAGCTTTAGACGCCTAGATACCTTTTTTTCTATCATGTGCTCTTCTTCTTCTCTTCTTCATATAGACTCTCGGCTTGGCTAACAGTTACACCATCGCCACTAGCCAGACATCAGTCGTTCAATACCGCAGTAGACAAGCTCATCACTACAGTTCCTTAAGTACCCAGTATAACCTATTGTATCTCAGTGCAGATGCTGAGCCCATCCTCTAGCTCCTCCTCGGCGAGCCCTAGCTTATCTGCATATGGGCTTTGGGAAGAGCGATACAAGACGAGCTGCCCTTCTCGGAGAAAGAGCAGCTCGTCTTGTATCCCTTGAGAATTCCAATTCGCCTATTTTCTTATTACCACTCAAAGCAGTGAATTTTCGCTTTTTTTTCCAGTATACTCATGACATAACTTGATATATATTTTTTTCTTTTTCAAAATCAAGTCACTATGTTCTATTTCTATTTCGCAAAGCCTGTTTCTAGCCAGGTTTTATTTGCCACCAGCTCTGCATGACCTTCCTTGTATGGCCTAGAGCAGCGTTATCATTCGACTTTACAGTGGAATGACAGCTATGTACGCGCCAGTAAGAATAATGAGCACCCGACACACAAATATTTTCGGGACGCCACTGTTGTTGTGTCTATAGGTCACTGCCAATTATCTCCTGACATCGTGGCAAAGCCAAGTTCTACCGAACAAGCTCGAACTACCAAACTCAGACAAAAATGTTAGCGGTCCACTAGTTCCATCAACAAGACCCTGTCTGGCCAGCGTTAAGACACACAATTGGACTTGGCCAGTGCTCTTATTGTTCTCTGCCTTATTCTGGAAGTCTAGCGTTCTAGTGCCAGTCTATTTTCGTCGCGTGCGGGGGCTCCCCTTTGTTCATCCTCGACACTAAGCCTGAGATTAACGATTAACATAGCACTAAGCATGAGATCAACATGGCAATATTGGGGATATTCCTTTGTCTTATTCACGCCAAACCAAAAGTATCTAAAGTGCTCTTTTGTTGTTCGTCCACCGGACATCTATTTCATTTACCTTATAGTCCGAATTTCTACAGATTAGATTTACAACTCGCCCATCACCCACTCCTTCAAGGCCTAGTCGATGTTGCCATAGACGCCAGAAACTACCAAGATCGCCTTGCTTGCATACATAACCATGTGTATGGAAAACTCTGATTTTGCTGAGCTTTGTCGTTCGCGTGGGGGCATCTCCCAAAACTGACAACCAACCTCCACTTAGCCTGTGATGCCAACAAATGCAGGGACAAACCCTCTAAAACTGATGTAGAAGAATCCATCCAGCCTCATCTGATGCCGGAAATTTGAACCCACAAATATAAGAATGGGGGTTCACTCCCATTCTCGGCGACCCCCATGCTGCCATCTCCCTTGATATTTTTCTATTAGTCGACTCTAACAGACCTTCTTTGTACCAGCTCTCGTTGAGCTTGTCTTAGTAGTTGGGGGAACTATGTATAATCCTACTGTGAATAGATCCCATTTGAACCTGGAGTACAAAGCTTGGGTCAAGGCCTTGTGTTCTATGGAGATGTGGGAAAGCATCCCACGCTCATCCCGGGCAGCCTTCATGTCAAGATCGATTCCATGCTCTCAAGAAAACGAACATGGTCGTTCACTATACTGTGAAGCATGCTTATGTCGGCTGCTAATGGGCTATAAACTGTTATAAACTGTGCGCTACCCCCGTCTAACACTCATCGCCGTTTCGGCGTGGCCAGAGTGCTACCAGTACTACCAAAAAAGTCAGACATTCAGTGCAGACTTTTCCAAGCCCGGCGGTATTTATGCAGGCAAGTGAAGTTTCTATCACAATGGCTTGTTACACTTTCACACAAACTAGTGACCAATGACACTTACAATGATTCATTCATTCACCAAAAGACTGGCAGGTTGCTTTCCCCAGCTAAGTTTATATTCACAAAAGGTACTTCGGTCATCAACGCTAGCGGACCTCGTCGAACTCCGTTGATCTACAACTCCATTAACAAAGTTAAGCTGCACAGAATTGGCCCAGATTTAATGCTATAGATACAATATGTATCATATATATATATATATATATATGTGTGACCTGACTAGGCAACACACTATATTTCCTCAACGTGGTTCAGTAGGAAGAATCTCCTACCAGGCCTCACTTTCCATAGCCTACAACATGAATACATGTATATGGCCTCGGGATATCAATATTGCACATGTGCTCCCTGCCCCAGATTTTACTTCTGCTTATTTCCCGCGTGTCTTGTAATACTCGACCTGTTCCAAGCCGTCCTAGTTCCCCGCATCCTGTTTACTGGCCTTGGTCCATTATGCTTTGTAGCAATGTCACCGTCCATCCTTTTTTCAAAAGAAACCAGCCAGGTCAACTCGTTTTTTGTTTTGTTTTTTTTAAAACGCAAGGAATAAGAGACCATACGGCCTGTTACTTTTGTATCCTTCACTTCTTGAGGAACCTTCGTTAAGAACTCGCACGATAGATCCAATCAGATATCAGCTACTACAAATATACCATCACTCAGGTCGGACTTGCCTCGGATTCCAGGCGGGACTATAGGATGCCAGTGATACTCTAACAAGCACGCCACCAGCAATATGTTTTTTTGTTAACTTTGCCTCTCCAAGTTATTACATATGAGTCTTTTTTTTTCTTTCCCCTCATACAATCAATGACTTGTAACATATGAGTTCAGTCTTTGGTCTCAGTGATACATATGGTGCCCTATCGATGTCGATGTCTCTAAGGTTGGTCGTGCTGAGAAACAAATCCTGCTTAAGACTCAGAATAAGGAATTTGACCGACTCGTAATATGATCACACGTCAAAACCCGTGCACGCGTACGACGTGTTCTTGATTATCAAGTTGGGAGCTTCTCGCACTGTTAGACGGTGTCAATCTCGGTCACACGTAGTGCCATTGCTACAGAAGTCACGATACTCGCTGGTTATCTCATAGTGACCAAGACTGCATGATTTTATATACGTGTGCATACAACTATACAGATACAGATATTTACTTTGCTATATGTCTATATCTATATGCACCATAATCCTTTGTCTTAAATAATGATTGGATGACGCTCTAGCTATATCAGAACTCTTCTCGGTACTATAACCAACTGGCAACTCTCGACTCGCTCGCTTATGAAATAGTGTTCAGCTGACACTACATCATCATAATTTCCCCCACCAATACATACCGCTGGATTAGTTTTTGCTCTGCACAAATCCTTCTCCAATCTATATGGGTGGGTCTACCAATATACACAAGACTACTACTTGAACAGGATTCATCTCCTCGCCAATTAGGGCAATATGTATATATATACAACATGATCTTTTTGTTCCTTTCACGGCTTAACATATGTCTAATGGTTGTCCTGCGAAGTCGGACTTCATGCATGAATTCCCCAAGCCCTGTTGCATAGGATTTTTATGTATCACGAACAGGTTGTGATACTACGTCTAGTTCACTTTATTCTATACTACCTTGTTCCAATGTGTACAGATACACTGTATGCCATTTATTCTAGGATTTCTTAATCCGCCAACCGAAATCTAGGCCCATACGATGTCTAAACTCATAAACATATAGCAGATATTTGCTATGCTATGTTCTATCTGTATAGATTTCTAAGATGTGATCAATGTTGCCAAAGCCTGTTTGTTCTCTTCTCGATAATCCGTTACCATCACAGAGGTCCATGTAAATCAAGATTATCGTCATATATACAGCTATGTAGATATACAATAGCGTGTGACAGTCACATATTATTGATGTACAGATACATGTACTAAGATAGAAGATGTGACAGAATTTCTGATCAAAAGGTATCTCTCAGCAACGTGACATAAATATACATACTTCGGTTATACCGGGTTCAACATGATTCCGTGTTGGCAAACCATGTGACATCCAGATAGGCCATACGTCTCTTTCGGACAAGACAGAACCCAACTTTGTTTCCATTATATTATTCTATCCTATAAGACCCTTTCCGTTGCAAATATCTCAGCATAACTTGTAGGTTTTCGCAAACCCCCATGCTTGTTCTTCGTCTAACATATTGAGCTACTAGGATATATCCCACGCTGAGAAGAGGCTGAGAAGTTTCTACTCCCATTCCACGTTTCTATTGTGCTTGGTAGATTTGTTTGGACGCCTCAAATCATTAGTCGCATTGTTTTTTCGGTGGGGAAGCAAGTACAACTATGTTGTATGCCATCCCGCTCTTGGCTCGTAAACAATCTATAATATGGGTTAATTTACCTGACAGACATCTATCATCAATTTGGTATATGTTTATAGTGGTACCCTAGAATATTCCATATTGATAGATATTGCTATGAAAACACAAAACTTCTTTACTATACAAAGATGAAGTCTACTGATAAAGGTAAGGTCAATTCTTACTCAATGGTTTAATGGCATATTACTGTAGTATAACAAATGTATAAACACACGTCTTGTATACGTACACTGATCACCGGGTCGGTCGTGATCGTGTGCTTAATCGTGTATATGGTATGGTCAGTGCATATATTTATGGCTTATTTCCGAGCATAGCTGGGCTCCTTATTGAAGACATGGTGCTGAATTATGCTTGAATTGGCATGATCTCATGGTTATATTAGGCATAATCTCAAATGCATCTGTATCTGGCTGTCAATCCGATAACTTTCTACGGTTCGAACGAACACCGCATATAGATGGGTAGTATACCGAGCATGGCCCCAATATATATCATGTCATTGACAGGCCCTCGACCCCTCATGGTCCTGCTCACACCACTACTTCAATGAATCCCTTATCAATGGTGTCACATTGATAATTACACTTAGTGAAAGAATATTTCTTCGCATCAACAGTTGTGATAACGTAGTACAAATATCTATTCTAATTCCATTGCAAGTTTTGCTACATAAGTTTACTATCGAATTACAAATAAACGATGTTTCCCATTCAATCTTTCTCGAGAGGTCACAAATCAATAGTGATGATCTAATCATATTAGGGTTAAACAGGGTTGTCAGCAACACCACAGTCTAATTTTTTTAATAGCGGAACAATAAAGCTCCGTCAAAGTTTAGGATATATACATATTTTTTTTTTTCTTTTTTTCTTTTCTGCAGCTCCCTCGAAACACCGCGAACTTATGCTTCAGGGCATCATAACCCAATGTTGCTTTCCCCAATTGTCAACAGTCTCGAGGGAGGTTCATGAGCAACTCAAGATCGACTTCATTGCTGCTCTCCCGCCAGAGATCTCTTTCCAGATTCTGTGCTACCTCGACACTGTCTCTCTCTGCAAGCCGCGCAAGTCAACCGTCGCTGGAGAGACCTCGCCGAT
>RHLR01000424.1:0-21172 GCA_009806335.1 Davidsoniella australis | reverse complement strand
AGGGACTTGGGTAGAGGGGAAAAACCGGATGTGTGGCAGAAAGGACATTAGATGTACTGAAGCGTGCCAATATGTGAGGCCTAAACACCAGATAGTTGGTGGTGGCATGTATTAAATGTATTTGAAATGTTTGTACCCGGTGGTATTAGTAGACATACCCAACGAAGCAATAGACGACGTTGATGCACTGTAGAGTGATGTGGCTGGATCATGAGATGAGCAATCTCTATATGTACTACATAGTATTTGTAGTGACGTCTACTGATGGGAAAACTACAAATAGCAGTACCAAATTAAAATATTCTAGAGGCGAACAATCAAGTTTTTGGTGGCCATGCATTCTTAGTAGCCTGCAATGCACCATCGCGGCTCTGGAGAGGACATTCATGGGACTATTTTGTTTAATAAGTATAAGCCGACAGATTGATAGCTTCTGTTCCGGGTGTGGTAGTAGCAAAGATGTACAAATGTAATGTGAGGGAAGATATGTATCGGACTTATATGCACCCCTCTAGCAGATGGTATATAACTCCCCACGCTATAAACTTTGGCACATGCGGCAATAGTAGTTGTATATGGTAAAGATCATACCTTACCGGGATGGGGAAGCTATGGATTTTGATTCCGACTTCTCTAGCTACGCTCAAGCTATACCATATGGCGAGATGGCATATGCGACCAAGCTGGAACTCCGATACAGCTCCCCGATGGTGTGGCATTGAACGTCTTGGTGGAAATGCTGAACGACATGGGGGCGATCGCAAGACTTGAACAAAACACAAAGATTTTAGCACAAGGAAACATTTAACTAGATAAACAACTTATACCGGGCGTCACCGGGTGCTAGCACACTGCTAACTACACATCCAAGACCGGCCAAGTGAACAAGACTGCTAAAGCGCTGCAAAGGATTTGCGAGACATTTTTAGATAGTCGTGCTATGCGAGAAGTTAGCACATGGAGGGTCGGTGCAGCAATGCTTAAACAACAAAATAAAATCTGCGCGCCGATAGCAGGAAGTCTGGAGTTGGAGACGGCTAGAACATGATACGAGTCATAGCAATCTCGCATTACACGGCTGCAACAGTCTCTCTCTCTCTCTAGTATTTATCTCTGCGATTCGTTCGAGCACTGCTGGCAACCATTGGGACTCTTGCTGGTTGGGTGGCATGGTGGTGGAAGTGGCCGGTGGGTAAAACATGGGACAATCGGAGGAATTGCGAGCTAGGATTGGCAGATGGAAACAGAACAAACCCAAGGCTAGACTAGGCGCTTGAGAGAGAAAAATCTTTGTTGTCGCTCGTCTATAACTAAAACTCCATCCCCCGCCAAAGTTTGAATTTCTCCTGCCGTTGGTGTTGGTTATCATTTACTTTATATCTGCTGGTAGTATCCTATTTATCCTGACTAATTGGACCCATCTATCTGCCTACTTCACCCCGGCATAGTTTTGGCATTCCTTCCTCACGAAAACTGCCACACTCCGATTCTCTCCGTCGAACCTTCTACATCTGTTTTCCAATTCTCAGCCTCATTGCCCACTAAACATCAACAACGGCTTACAGCCTCACGATAGTTCTTCTTTCTGCTATTTACAACACAATCTACGCTTTCTCGTCATATCAATTGCCACCACAATGAACGCTACCGCTATCCGCCGTGCTGCCTCTGCTGTTGAGCGCACTCCTCTCATCAAGTTCCTTGGCAAGCGTGTCTATCCTCGTAAGTCTTCGGTCTTCTCCTCCGTAGCTCATTGCAAGATTTGCGAGCTTTAATGGCGCACTCTCCCAGGCCTAATTTGATATTCTACTCTGTGTATGTACTGACCTCATCGGCCTCCAGCTGCTTCCAAGATCGACCACACTCCCATTCCTCACCCTATGTCGCCTACCGGTGCTCTGCCCGCTGCCCGCCACGCCTCCTTCAGCTCATACGCGATCACGCTCAGCAACACGGCCCGCTACATCACGCTGTCCGCGGCGGTAACAGCACTCCTGGCTCGCGACTGGGCCCTGTTTCTGCCCCTCCCGGCGTCTTCTTCGACCGCTCTGAGCTTCCCTCTGCATACCACTACACCCGCATCGACCCAGCTGAGATCGATGCCATTGAGTCTGGCGGTGCGTCTCTAGTTGCTTAAATGGCTTCTAGATGCTGTTTTAGCTTTCATATGGCTTTGTAATGAGTCGTGGAGAGCATCACCAAGCCGAGCCAGCGATTAGGCGCGGGGCATCATGCCTGCCTCGGTATCGCAACACGACATCTTTTCAATTTACCCGGGCGTGCACCAGTGTCCTATCAACCTTGGGACCACTACAACCTTCTACCGCGGCAATCACTTCCTTATCCCCATGCCTAAGGAACATTTGCCGTATCTTTTTAATTTCTTTTTCTAGCCAAGTATAATCAGTCGTACTCCAAATTACGACCTGTGTTATCGTTGTGGTGCAGACTATGGTATGGTGGGGAAGCATGCGCATGCATTGCGACTCTAACCCTTGAACCGCACACAATATCCAGTGTCTGACATGCAGAAGGAAAGCCCAAAACAAAATCTATTGTGTTCTATATCTGTACACCATGTCCCTGTTCCTGTATTTAAACTACAGGAATGGGTTATATCTTGGAGTATACCTCAACTCGGCACACTACTCCGTATGGCATGATTATAGTTCGATGTTTGGACGCTTGCTTCTCCCACGTATCGGGACTCTTTAAAACATGCGAAAGCTACCAGTTCAGATCCACGGTCCCCGATACACACTGAATGTCTGTCGTAGTCAAAGTTTAGCGCACATGACTACCATAGTGTTGGGTATCATTACAACGGTTATAGGTGGACAAAGAAAGTTATTAATGACCCAGAATTGGTGGTTGGTTCTCAATTTGTTTTAATGTTTAGCGGGAAAATTGGCGATGGAGCTACATCGAGCAAAATGCTTGTATAAAAATTAGCACTTGTACATAACACATTCATAATTTGATCACTATTATAACAACAACTGTACATATTAATTGTGAAAATAGCAGAACACAGCAGTGAATTACATAGCTAGAAAACAAGACAAGTCTATGTTAAACTAATACCAAGAAGAAAAAGCACTCAAACTGAACCAAAACTCAAAAAACTAATAAGCAACAAATTGAGCTGCATATACCGTATATATCCTGCTACATGTGCTATACTTCTACACATACCCAGGTTCCAGGTTCTAAGTCTTTACACGACCACGACAAATCATTCCACGAAATGAAATCTTTGAGATTGACATGGTTCTCGTCGCTGATGATTGCGCAAGTATCACCAGGCATGATCTGGTAGTAGTTCTTGCAGTTATCAACGACACCTGGACGAATCTCGGACTTGGGAGGATCGCTGGTAGTGTCTGGAACAGAAGCCGTTGACGTCGAGTTAGGCAGCAGGTATGACTGGGTCACAGAGGGAAGCACTGTCGTTGGGATGATCGATCCAGTAGGGTGCACTGTAGCGTTACCGGCACCCGAAGGGCTGAGAACGGTAGATAGTGTGGTTGGCACAGTAGAAGGAGAAGTGGCTTTGGTGCCAATGCACAGAGCAACACCGGGCATAAGGTTGGTGCAGGCGTCCTGTCGAGGTGTTAGTACATGAGAGAATTTGTATAGCATAGAGTATCAGAATACATACGTTGATATCAGGGTTCAGTGAGTACAGTGTGTCGTACGAAATCTTGAAGGTGCCTACGATGGCCTCGCAGGTATCTCCACGCTGAACCTCGTACCATTTGTTGCCTTTAGACAAAGTTAGTTAGATGTACTCAGATATACAATGATCGCGAGTTTCTGTGACTTACACTGAGGCTCCTCGTTCTCAAAGTGACGAGTAGGCTGAGTGGTAGTGGTTTTACCCTCGGCACTAGCAAAGGGGACTAGGGCGGCGAAAAGAGTGATAGCAGACTGGAAGAACATCTTGAAAGATTGGAATTAAAGTTGGTAGTTGAAAGAGAGTTGTAAGTTGGATTTGAAAGTTTGAAAGTTATTAAAGAGTGTAAGTGAATGAATGAATGAATGTGATGTGAACGACTGTGAACTGTGTCTGGAGAACAAGTTTTCTGAACTCATGGTATCGAGTCATGACGGCCATCTATTTATGTGATTTTGAATAACGTGTGTAGACATTGTTATTATCTAAACATGTGGTATAAACGTTGCACCCACCGCAGAAATGAGGTCACACCGTTTGTGATGCCGAGTGTGAAAGATATCGCATTGTTACGTGTCCCTGTGTAGTGCATTCCAATGACATATTGAACCACCCGTGTTTAGATCTCAGAGCCCGTGTACGCATGCGGTGGGCCCGGTACATACGGTGAGAATGAAGGCAGAGTCACCCGCATAATCAGTGGTTCGAGGGATGGAAGCACTTGTGTCAGGTCAAGTACTGTGGCCGGCACGCCAGAATACTGTTAGGTAGCCATTTAGAGTTAGTATTCCTTTGAGGGAGAGGATCTCGATGCCAGGGTTTAGTGAGTGTAGTAGTTCTTCAACTCGCAGGCACGCAGGCAAGCTTCGTGCCGGCTACGATATAGTATTCTTTGTTTCTGCTAATAATAATGCTCGGTAGCAAATTGTAGTATTGTAGCTATGACTGTTGTAGTCGAGCCAACCCAGTGATCAAAAACAACCCCAGTAGAAAGGGTCGATCCAAAACACAAACTTGAGACAGTGACAGCATGGCTCAGATTAGAAATACGAAATAAGAGCATCACACTTGTCATGTATTACCGGGTTTAGTACGTTTCGACTTCCTGTGCACAGGTACATATCTACTTGCACATACAAATGTTTAGAAATCGTTTACGGACCGAGAACATAGGGTTAGGGTCATCGAAGATCAGCCGGCTCGAGCTTTGTTGTCATGGTTCCTCCTGCCTTGAGGTGGTAACCAAGCATGAAGGAAGGATGAGGAACCAGGGTTAAAATGAGCACCAGAAATGACAGTTGCTGCACGATGCGCTTGCTGACAAGAAGCCAAGGAAGGAGCAGGCAAGGTTAGTAAGTGTAGTTGATTGTAGAAGCTAGTAAGAGTAAGTACTGCGGTTTGTAGAGTAATTGTATGTAAATATCAAAAAAGTGCGGCGGCCTGCAATCTTTGCAACTTCCAATCAATCGGCCGTCACAATCGTTATGTGTGCAAATGTGTGACGCCGCGTCTTTTTCCTATCAAAAAATCACACGCTTTTCGCTACCATCACGTTCATTTTATCTCGTTTACCGTGTCTTCTTTTTATCGTCAGCATACGCTCCTTGCTATCACAGCACGCTGTAGTCTTTGCTATCTATTTTCCATATTTACTTCTCTCTCTTATTATTGTTTACTCACCCGATAATCAATCAATCAATCCATCGCCCCGGCTGGCGCCTTTTCTTTAATATCTCCCTGGTTTGGACGCCCGACACAGTCTTCGAAGACGCCGTTGCTATACATTGTGTACATTCTATCCAATTGCTTAATTGCCCGCATACAGTCAACCGTACTTGTGCTGCGCTACGGTAACCAGCATCAATCGAGTAGTTCCTGTTTCTCTGCGGGCTCCCTTCGACTCGCTCTCCCTAGCTGGACACAAAATATACACACAATACCGCCAAAAATATTCTCCGACTAGCTTCTGCTATTGGCGCCCGACTTGGTCGAGCATACATTTTTTCTTCTCCTCCTTCTCGACCGCAAACATCAAATTTGCGAGACAGGCCGTAAGGGATCGAGATCGTCAAGACCAGCACGCTTGCCGGAACTTCTCTGTATTCTGAAACCGTGGGCAAGACATCTTAAAGCTTGGAGTAGCAAGGGAATGAATGCTGAATCAATAATAGGTAGTGCTTGAGAAGACTTAAAAATATTTGCTTTTTGCGTGATACGCTGTATTCAAGTGTGATAACGCAATCTGCATATTTCCCCTCTGCTACCAACCACACTGACATCCATCCATTGATTGCCCCAAGAAAACAAAAACAAAAAAATATCTGCTCCACCATCGACGCTATATAACCACCATACACACCAAATACTGTGTACGACACCGAAAATTTCACAATGTCGATGTTGTCGCATCTTCGCTTCCACCGCCGCGGTGTTTCGAACCCAACATCACCAACTCCAACGTCTGCTCCAGATGGGTCGTCGCAGGGCGGCTCAACCCAGGCCATGACGCAAGGGACCTCGCAATATCTGCAGCTGCCTTCCAACTCCCAGCCGCACCCTCGCGCCCCGTCACCACAAAGGTCCAAGACGAAGTCCCTGCTGCTCTCTCCTTCCAGCTTTGGTAGCAGTAGTAACAACAACAACAACAACCATCCAAATAATACCACTACCAGCTACGATGCCGCCATGTTCTCACTCCCGCCGATCCATCACTCTAAACCCATAGAGCTGCCCGAATCCACGTTGCAGAAGACCCAGCAGCCAGAAGTCGTATCTGCGGCATCTCTAGCGCCCTCAAAGACAACCGACAATCTCACCGCCAACACGGGCTTTATCGGTGGCGTGGCACTACGAAGACGTCAGCAGACAGCTGTAGGCGGGTCTAGAACCAACTCAATGCCAGAAAATACGAGCTCATCCTCTACATCTAACACTACCACTGCAATAGCTACAGTCGAAAATGCTACTGAACCAAATATACCTACTGTGACGCCTGTAGAGAAAGTACTTCCACCACCCATCGATACAAATATCAGTTTCAGCATCCCTGGGACTCGCTATTCTCTTCCTTCGCAGTCCTCACCCAACTTTGGAGTTAGTCCATCTAGTGCATCACTAACGCCTCTCAACGGCAAGAGCCCCTCCTTTGTCACGCCTACTGATATGAAGAACCATCAAGAAATGCAGCAACTCCTCGCTTCAACTTCCATGGCAAATCACGGCATGACCGGGGGCATATACAGCTCTAATGCTGGATCCATGGCTGCACCTGAAAAGCAGCAGGACGTTCCCCCGAGAAGAACCAAGGGAATCACATTCTTAAGACCCGTTTCTACACTGCTCTTGCGCCGAAAGGCAAACAACAGTGTGCCAGATTTAACGCCGCTCAAGGGTGTGGCCGACGAACCAGTGTACGATCCGCGCATCAAGGGCACTAGGATCCATGACTTCAGCGCTCCTCGTCCCAAGAAGACCCCAAATTCTGCGCTACCGCCTACTTCAGCAACAGCGCCAAATGTCAGTCTAGTCTCAAGCGACGCTCTAGGTGGGAAAGAAGCCGTTAAGCTGTCCATGTCGGCATCGACGTCGACTTTGGTTAGCCCAGAACCCGTTGTAGTAGTCTCTCCAAAGGATACTATATCCCTACCAACGTCCCTGAAATCTGTGCCGTCAACCGCGTCTGCAGCAGCCTCAGCAATCACAAAAATCGAAGAAGCCGCCGCCGCGCTCGCCCCTTCAACATCTGTCAAATCTAGACGATCTCACAAAGTATCGATTTCTGAGAGCTCGCTACACTCTGTCATCTCCCGGCGCATGAAGAGCACCTCATCGCGTTTCAGCTTCGATATGGTCGGTGCTGCGAAACAAGAAAAGATTCTCGAAGAGCGCCATCGCCAAAGACAACTAGAAAAGGGAGAGCCAAATGAGGAGCCTGAGCAGCCTAATACATTCGTTCAAGGCGATGACCGGTTCGATGACTTTGATATGGCCGATTTTGATTATGATGCTATGATGGATGATGGCATGGAGGAAGAGATTCCCGGCCTCAACTTGGATTATGACGAAGATGAAATCTTAGAAGAGGACGAAGATCCGTTCGAGTACGATGATCAGTATCACAATATTCACGAGTATCAAGGAGAAGAAGACGATGGTGATGTCCCACATGTCGGACTTGGCCATCTGACATTAGAGGAGCTGGATCTAAGAGAGTCTACAGAGAACGCTGCACAACAGGCGGATAGCACTGAAAGCCTAACAAGCAATGTGTTGGCCAACAACTCATTTGTTCAGTCAACCATCATCGAACATACCGCGCATACAGATACGTCTCTACAACACACCACCTCCTCGTCCGTCACGGACACCGACTCGCATAATTTTTCCGCCTTTAAGTTCCAACACTCGAACCCTACGTCAGAACTCACCAGTCCTGGAAGCGGAGACTTTCTTGTCACCCCTCGTGATGCTGAGGGTCGCGTGATTGGCTTTGCCATGTCGAAGGATACACCTACAAACCAATCCTTTTTTGGGAACTGGTCCATGGCAGCAGCCATGGACCCATCTGCTATCCCAGAAGACCTTTGTGTCCGTGTAAACTCACCACTTTCATCAACTGGTGAACCTGATGCTGTCCCCCTGGAGGAGCAAGAACAGTTTCAGATGAAGGCCCCGGCCCATGAAAGACTTGGGACTCTTTCAGAGGAAGAAAAACAATTCGATGTTGGAATGCATAAGGAGTTTGCAGACGAGTTCATAACGGATGAATTCACCAAAGGTGATGATGTAGGATTTGATGAGTCTTTGTTTGATCTCAACGATACGGATCAGTATGGACGTCCTATTCCTGGGGCATTTGCCATGGCCCAACAGAAGTCCCAAGAGGCCCGTGATAAACAAAAAGGCGAGGTGGTGTCCACCATGAGCGAAGATCTCGAACAGGCCGATCAAGCCCCATCACATTCCCAGGATTCACCATTATCTGCGGCTGAACTTCAAGCCCAGCGTACTGATAAAACATCAACCAATAATGGACCTGCTACCTTGCCGACCCAGTCGATAGAGACTCAGCTAGTAGAGAACGACCCAGTTGTTTCTGCCCCCATTCCTATCGTCTCTGATATGGCCCTTGCCAACGAAATCCGAGGCATAGGCCCTGAAACGCGACCAGAAGACATTATGGCTTACCAAGCAGCTCTGGCAGCTGCAGCCCAGAATGCGGAAGCAGCAGGAAAGTTTAAACGCGAGTCATGGCTGTCAGATGGCGGCGCCGGAATTTCTCAAGACAACGGCCTTGCTGGCTATGAGGACGAGGCTGGTGATGATGACTATGGATACGATGATGATATGGGTGGCGGCTTCAATATGGCCGACTATGAAAACGACGACATGAACGAATACGACAACCTTGGTGGCGAGGAAGAGCAAAGAATCATCGAGGAGGCAAATGCGTCTGCACTTGCTAATGACTACGATGGCTGGTACGGTCAGGAGTTCGGCTTCTATTCCACTCCTCTCAACAACCACCAACAGCTCAATGCCAACGGAAAATATGAATACTCCAATGGCGGATTTTTCGGACCTGCCGGCATGTCTACTGTCAGTCGTACTGCTTCTGGTCGTGTAGCTGTACGAGAACCCAACTTGACACCCATCACTGAGCGCTCGGAATACTCCAACCGGAATTCTCTCATGAGCTTAACTGGCATTCCGCTGCCTACATCGGCTATCACTAGCCCAGGCTTAGCACAGCTCGCAATGCTCCCTGATCATGATGAAAATATGTCTATGTCTGCTTTACTACGGCTTCGATCTAAGGCCTGGGGTGGCTCTCAGGCGAGTAGTATTCACGGCTCACCGCGTTCTGAGCGGGCTGATGGCCTTGGCTCTCCCATCACATCCTTTTTGGGCGTAGGCTCAGGCCTAAACGAGCAAATGCGCCACATCGTCTCTCTGGGTCGCGATCTCGACCCCGAAGGCGGAAGTTCACCGGGTAGTCCTTCCGTGCACACGAACGGACCTATTTCTGCCCCTCTCTTAGCACCACCTATCATGGGTCTGGGCCCAACTTCGGCACCGACAAGCAATCCTTCTGGGATCTCATCCGATGTTACTTCTGGCCTCAGATCTCCGTTCAACCCGTCTTCCATGTCAGCATCTACTAGCCCAAAGCTCAACTCCCAAGTACAGTTCCAATCTCTTGGTCCAGCACCCGGATTCCCTCCTCCTCGCGAGTTTCCTCTTGTTCCGCACCCAGCCCAAACTACTTCACTATCGCTGAATACCGCATTGTTACCAGTGTCTGGCCCGGAATCAGGTGCGTCACTGACGCTTCCAGACCTAGAGGAAGAAGAATGTGAAAATACCGACTCTACCATGTCCGTGACATCTCCCAACAGCGTGACCTCATCCAATGCCCTTGGTGGCCACGGGTCTCGACAACACAAATACAATAAGTCTTCCTCTGATAGTATCTCGTACTTGAAGGAGGAAGATTTCCATGACGCTCGATGGGTGGTAGAGCGCCGTCGCGCCGGTGATTAGAGCAAGGCCAAGCTGTTGCCATGTAGCATCTTGCAACATGGTAAGATGTAGTTAGGATTGGTTTGGGGAATGGCGTATTTTATTTGTTTAAGGAAGTTGGTGTCGAGAGATCTACTACGTGTCGATATCACTACATTACCATGGCTCACAGGACATGATATATCATAGTATTTATTATCCGATTTCTTAGAATGTTTCTAAATATATATTTATGTGTCTTACATGATTGTCAAATTATCTTCCTTGCAGACTGTCCCTTTTATCATCTGGGGGACGCTCCAGATGGTTAGAACTTTGGACTGAGGCATGCATAGAATCTGCTGCTGAAGCTAAAATAGAAACTGAAAAGGTATGGTTGGCGAGAATGTGAAGCAGGCGGCTTGGAGAAAGGGTTATCACGCCAGTCCTTCTAAAACTTGTCTGGCTGGTATAATCCTCAGTTTCGGTGGTCATCCAGGAGCTTTTGTCAAGTAGTTGTTGATGCATTTACACCGTTTTGCATATTGAAGAGATTGTGGTATCAAAATTTTTCGTTGTTTTTCCAGATTCTAATAACGAAAACAACAGAAGGGTCTAGTGGTATTTATATCAATGATGATGAGTACCATTTATCTAACTTCCCTGGTGTTGCTCAAATACATAGAGGCAACCCGGAGTCAACCTCGTAGGAGGGTTTCATGATGCTGATGATTTTATTTATAGTCTACAGATTATCCAGGAGCGCTTGGCTGTGTAGTAATGTTTTTTGCCTATGGTGATGTGTGCCAATGTCTTAGAAAAGATCTTAGACAGACATTTGCCTTTCCAGCAAAAAAGAAATGCGATTACTTGGGTCAAGAGGTTCTATTGAGAATTACCCATGAGGAGAGAGGTAAGAGTGAATGTATATATACATATGTAGAAGTAATGAGCCTGGAGAGTGTCCGTAATATACTTTCTATGTGAACCACTATTCCTTGCAGCTCTTGTTAGGTTGTGGTTGCAATTGATCGTTAATTCATTAAAAGTTATATACATCTCTAGGTTCTGTTTACCCCTCTCTTCTGTATTATAACATCTCTCCTTTACGGGCCTACATAATCGTGCACCCTTTATCTTCCTGTTCTTATCTTCCTCCTAGTCTCAAGGGTTCTTCTACCTTTCATGGTCATGAGTACTTTCTTCTTCGTGAAGACTCTGCCCCAAGGCTTTGGCCTTTTGCGACCCGCCCCCCCTATTCGTAACACTCAACCTGTACGAGTGATAGCGCGGGGGCTTGTTGTGCAAGTGTCTCATATGTAGAAGTCGGCCATCCGAATGTGTCTTGACTCTTGGCCAGTTACAGCTTTAACAGATATAGCGATGACGCCCATGTTGTGGCAGTTCGCGTTGCCGAAGTGTACTGTGCATGCTGCTGGGGCCGCGGCTTCCGATGCAGCGATGAGTTCCGATTCTAGAGTGCTTATAGCGACTACTTTCTGTCGATGACTAGCTCATACTATTGGCCCTCTGGGTACCTCTTCCGATAGCCGGTCTCTCGAGGAAGAAAAGAGAAGAGGAGATGAAAGGGATAACCGACAGTTGGACAGACACTTTATCAAGGGCCTTGATCGAAGGATTTATTGTGAAATCCGACTTTGAAGAGTTTATAAATAAAACTTCTTCTCGGAGAATTGGCTTCTTAGGTAGAACCCTAGCGGGGTTTAATTCCACGATACGATCGCCAGTGTTACCCTCGTATTATCTGTACACTCCTCCTCTCTGCTTTCTACTGAACGTAGTTGTAAGCAAGAAATCAAAGAATGAAAGGCTTTTTATTCTAGTGATAAAGTCCGCATTAGAGCCAAATGTAGTCTAATCAAATGTAATTACTGAGTGTGTATTATTTCACTTTTTTAGTCTTTTGTCTTTAGGGTTCTACATGCCTTCCTTGACTTGCAAAGGGTTTGTTTATCTTGGACTCTTCTTGCCGTAAAGCGCGGGGCAGCCTTCTAGTACAGTCTTCTAGTATTCGTCTTGAAGCTCTTCATCACCATATTTATACCTCTATTATTCTTGATACGACGCTGCAAAACACCTCTATAACGGCTTCAGGACCCAGTTCAAAGGTTCATCACCAGAAAATCCAAACCACAGCTGTATCAATCTCGGAATCGAGCACGAGGTTGCGTTCTGACCAATGACAGAAATTTAAACAATTACAGGAATCTGCTCTTGCAACCCGGTGCAACGTCAAAATCGAGCTAAGAGTCTCAAGAACCGGGCCAAAAGCTACTAGCTTGATACTGATTTCACATGTGCAGAAAGAACGCTCAAGAAAGGGCGTTCATGATCGGACATCATTTGAATCCGACGTGAGCTATGGGCCCTCTTCGCTTGAATTTTGGATAAGGCTAGTTGTCAGAGTATGCCGCTCCAAGCCAATATCATCTTTAGTGACATTCTAGGTTGAAGTCCTGTTTAAATATCCACGAGACGCCACATCTCGACGACGGTTAGAAATTTGATCTTCTTATTTTTGATCTCTTACAAGCTTAGTTTAGTATTACTCTGACTGATAGACATCACATCACCTATTATGACGAACGATATGACGATGATGGCTGCGTCTCAGACGTTAACTAAGACGGACGACAAAGATGTCCGGGATACACAAGAGCTTCATGTTGACCGATATAGCGACGCGACTAGTATGCACAGCGGTGAAGACATCTTGTCGTCGTCTGAGTTTGATTCAGTCATGGCTGCAAAGATGCATCTTGTGAACAATGTGAGTCTTGTGGCATCTTGTAACATCTTAAAAACCTATACTAACACTAATTCATACCCAATGATAGGCCATCGATGAAATTGGCTGGACGCCCTATCACCTCAAACTCTTCTTTCTCAACGGATTCGGATACTCGGTCGACTCGCAGATTTCATTGATCCAGTCGGTCGTCGCGTCATCTGCATACATGGAGTTTGGCCAGACTGGCTACAACTACGCCCTGAATATTGCAGTATACGCTGGCCTGCTTCTAGGCGCGCTATTCTGGGGTTTTAGCGCAGACATCATCGGTCGACGTTCGGCATTCAACATAACTTTATTGATATGTTCCATCTCATGCATAGTGGCTGGTGCAATGCCTAGCTGGGGCTGCTTGGCCTTTCTCGTGTCGTTGATTGGCTTCAGCACAGGCGGAAATCTGATCCTCGATGTGACGGTGTTTCTGGAATATCTGCCCAGTCGCCACCAGTGGGTGTTGACGATGTTTGCCTGTTGGTGGGGAGTTGGTCAGGCCGTGACAGGCTTGATTGCATGGGCATTCTTAGGTAAGGGCTTCTACATGCTAAGTACACTAGACAAATTGCCATACCTAACAACTGAATAGTGAAGAGTAGTTGGAACTGCTCGGATGCTACCAGCTGTACTCGGTCGAACAACATGGGCTGGCGCTACGTCTTCTTCACCAACGGCGCTCTGGTCTTGATGCTTTCTATCTTGCGTGTAACGGTGATCCGTTTACGCGAGACACCCAAGTATCTCTTATCAGAAGGTAACGATGCCAAGGTTGTAGAGACTCTGCAGGATATTGCGACCAGATACAAGCGTCCTTGTAGCTTGACACTGGAACAGTTTGAAATCTGTGGTACTATAAAGAGTGTTCATACCTCGAACCGCTACTCACTTGCCGAGTTCTTGATACACGTCCGAGCTCTATTTTGCACCAAGAAACTCGCTTTTTCGGTAGGATTACTGATTCTCTCATGGACGTTGGTTGGGCTAGCATATCCGTTATTCTATGTATTCTTACCGTGAGTCTTCCTGCAGATATGAGCAATGACTCAACTAAAGCTAATCACACACATATATAGGAGCTACATGGCAAGTCGTGGTGCTGTATTCGACCTGACACCGAATGAGACATGGCGGAACTATTCTCTTTCAAACATCTCCGGAATCCCAGGCCCGATCATCGCTGGATTCATGTGCAACACAAAACTCCTGGGCCGCCGATATACGATGGCAATTGGAGCAATACTAAGTTCCGTCTTCCTCTTCACGTACATCAACGGCGTCAACACAGCGGCACAAAATGTCGGGCTGAGCTGCGCCATTGCCTGCGCCATCAACATATATTATAGTGTCTTATTTGCATATACGCCCGAGGTCATGCCGTCAGCCCATCGGGCAACTGGAAACGGAATTGCAGTGAGCTTCAACCGTGCCATGGGAATCGTATCATCGGTCGTGGCGAGTGCGGGACATGCGTCTAGTGCTGTGCCTTTATATGTGTGTGCATCACTGTTTCTAGTACTAGCAATCTTGGCCGCTAGTTTTCCGTTTGAACCTTATGGTCGGCGTAGTTCCTAGGTGTATATCTATAATCACATGAGTATGCAGCATCATTACTACCATACAATACAAAATAGAGCCACTGCATCAAATAGTTTCTTGGTTTCCATGAGGTGACAGTCTTATAAAAAGAATCAATGGACTGATTACTTTCTAGCTAAATGCTTATCGTGGTTATGACAATCATATTGCCACTCCTCAGGCAGCAAAAGCAGTGGATGTGGGCGTAGTATGCTTATAGGAACCATATGTTCCGTAGATTTCTGTCCAACGTACGCACCATGTGGATGGAACATCCTATGACAATCACCCATGTGAGAAAGGACTGAGTCTCATAGCAGGGCATGACGGCCGACGACGTAGGGCATCGTGGCATGGTAGTACATATCACTCAAATGTTATAGTTAGAGTTGAGGTTATCCAACAATCTAACAAACTAGAGTGATTTTTTTAAAAATTCATTAATCTTATGGAGCTATAGAGCTATGAAGATGTTAACTAGAGTGTTAGATTTGACTAGATTTGACCAATTGGGAGTACAGTATATAGTTTTAGATATTGATTAACATGTGTAGTCGTCAAACACTTCAAACTAATCCTATCCAGCGTTATCAAACTCAATTAACTTCAGCCTACGACCCTCTCGTTTCATGAGACTGTAGAACTCTGGTCTACATTTCTGCTGCGCTTGCTCATATAAGGAAATTGCATCTTAGTGGTAGAATATCTGATAGCCATGTCTTTGTCTTATAAGGTTGTCTAACTGCCTTCCTTTCAAACTACCCCTATCGAGGCTTAAGACTTAGATACATTCTCTACTGTTGACTCTGGAATAGAGGCATCTTTGATTTCATGACATAGTAGTTATAACTTGTATAAGTTGAGTCGTTCTTAAGCTACCTCTCTCATCTCTCTAATAATCAAGTGAGCAAAACATAAGAAAAAAGCTACAGGTAAGAAATAAAAACTGTGCGCCTTTTCTAATATCAAGATATAAATTATCACCATTTGTCCTAAGGGTTCCATATGCCTTTCCTAGGTTTGCTCAAGATTTACCGTCTTTACCTGCCGCGAAGCGCCGGCGCAGCCATCTTGTTAGTTTCTTTATCACGTGGACCCTGAGCTTCAACGTATTCAAATCTGTTGACATCTGTTGTTTCTTTTAAAAAAAAAATAGAAAAAAAATAGAAAAACAAATATTATCTCTATTATCACGTGCGATTGCAAACACCGATAACATAAGCAATGTAAACATCGATAACATAAGCAATGTAAACATCGATAACATAAGCAATGTAAACATCGATAACATAAGCAATGTAAACAAACATGCTAAGACCAAAATAATAATATTTGCCAGCGGCTTACCACTTTTCTCCTACACCCATAAAAAACACAATTCTCAAGCCATCACTGTTGACTCCCGCCATGTCCGTGTCAATATCTCGAACAATTTCGAGTTCATCTATGATTTTCTCATCGTCCATGGTAGGATACCATATACACCATTATTCATACCCTTTCTTCTTTTACTAACTCTACTTTTTCTTAGATGTCTTGCCGAGCCAGTTTTCGCAATTGAGCAGAGAGATGCTCAAGGCACGCATTGGAAATTCCATTACCGCGAAACTTGAAAACCATTTTCATATCACTCCCCATTGGCCCACATGAGACACTTCATGAGGAACTCTATCAAGAAATCACTGATGCCAGGACACTTTCTGGTGAAGGTGATTCAGGTAGTCGTCCACAACTTTGGGGTCATCTTATCCAAAGATGGCCAACTCTTGTAGTTGAAGCTGGCTATTCCCAGTCATTGCTTCAACTCAGAAGGAAAATGAGATGGTGGTTTGAAAAATCAAATCACCAAGAAGAGTGTTGCCAAAGCCACTCAAACGAATATTTCTGGAAGATTCTACCCTAAGGAGCTTCGTCAATGGACTGACTGCCTTTCCTGGATTACATGACCAGAAGTTTGACAAAGCAAAAAACTTATTTGGTAGCAAATGCATCTCCCTCCTTTTGCTACAATGATGAGTGATCCTAAATTCAAGCAACATATCTCTATAGAACCAGAGGTTGTCAATTTTTCACATACCTACATTGAGTCACCTGTAGCAAAACTAGGAAGAGAATACTGCCGGATCAATAAACTCGAATATTCCCTTATATCCTTTCATCATGAAAGCCATAGAGGAAGCCTTGTCTCAATTCCCCAAAGTCAAAGTAAGCTAACTGATACTTCATCGCCATTGCCATCATCACCTAGTCGATCTCGGAATACTTTGCGAGATGGACATACTGCTAGGACACGGGACTTGTCTCTAAAGATGAACATGATCGGCCAGAGGTGGCCCATGTTACTCTTATTCAGTGGATTCTGGATGATATACAGCAGTTCACAGGGTGTGATCCAAAAATTCTATAAATAAGACAATAAAATAACACATTTCTTTTTAAAATTTCTTTTTTTTTTATAATTCTCTCACACCTGTGTGTTTTCATAATCCTAAAAGTGTCTGCCTATTGAAGCTAAAGGCAAAATAAGAAGTTGGTTGACAAGACATAAAAATGCTCATCTTCGAGATTCTCGTCGAATTCGTCCATTTTCTGCCATGTTTAACAAAAAACCCCGGTCTTCATCCGGAGGACTACCACAACCCGACCAAACAGACATACTTACGATCGCCGACATCCCAGATAGACGAAGAACGAACTCACCAATGGCTTTCGCCGGGCGATCCCGCGGTTATACATGTATAAAGAACTATATTTATAAGCCTGCAATTACCAATGAGATGGCACATGTGCCTGTCGTTCTTTCTTTTTGGCTTTAGAATGTATGTGCTCATGAGACTCAAAATTGAAACAGTATTCTTCCATTTTATTAGATAAAGAACTATATTATAACCAAACATCATGCGACATGTGACTAGGCTTCTTGCTAATAGATAGCTGTGCTGTGCTTCGCAGTTAGGTAGGCAACATACATCCAGGAAAGGGCTCCTGTGGCACTAAATACAAAAGTTGAAATGTGAAATCGGAAGTAGTTGTACACTTAATATATGAGCAGCAAAATGTATCAGCCAAAAACACCCACTGCTTTTCCCAAGGACTATGCCTTTCTTCCCAGAAATATCTATAGCTATTTGTCTCTTCATGCTCTATATCTTAGCATCTTCAGTATAATCTATGTCTCAGCTCAAAGGTGTAGTGGCTATATAGCCCTGTGCATGTATGTATATGTTTATATATTTATAAAATTCAAATGATAGATGTAAAAATCCATCCGCTAATCTTAACAAACAAAGAAATCTTGGAAATCCGAAAGTTCAATCCGATTATTGAAGACTTATTGGAGACAGGGCCTCTTGTTTTGCACTTCCTCGTCGCTCATGTCGTCCTGGTTGTTTCTTTTGAGATGATTTCCTGATTCTAGCGGATACAAACGGGACCGATCAAAGTCAATGATCATAAATCGTTTGTGCTGTTCGTGGTATAGAACGTTCGGCCCTCTAATATCACAGTGGTCAACTCCTAGCTCATAAATTTTGGATTCCAAGAAATCAACATTAGTCTCCTCCAGATTGTAGACTGGTCGACCTGAATATGACATTAAAAGAATATGTCTGTTGATTTGAAAATTTATACAGAGATTCTTTTCCAGTGAAATGTAGCCTAAACATACTGGTACAGTAGAGCCCTGCAAGCTGTACAACCGATCATACACTTGCATCTCATGCTTGATAATAGGGAGGCATACATTTACAACAGCTTTGCCTACAAATGTATACCCATAAGGGTGTGCAGTGAGTTTGACTATGGACCCAATGAACCCTGTTGCTGAGGTCACTTGGCAATATGAGTCCATGTCAGTGTCTAGCTGGTTTTTAATAACCATACATAACTCGGCCATGGTTATAGGGTGGAAATACACTCCCGCAAAGCTTGACTTGACAGCGGTCTGATGTAACTTCCAATTGGGGCATTGAACATCCAATGGAGCGCCCCTCTGGAGACCCAGGAGGCATTCTTGAGTGCAGAATTTATCATGGGGTTTTGGCTTTGTTGCACTAGGGCCAGCGCTTGACAGAGTAGAAGGCTTACTAGGTTGGCGAATGATGTTGTCTTCGGTGTGGTTGGTAGTAAGAGATTTGGAAAAGTCCGGCAATGGCGAGTTTTTCAACAATGGTAATGGTGTCTGGGGAGCATCACAAATATCTTCTCTTTCGGCAGGGTACAAGTTTGGCCAAGTAACAAGTTGTTGTTGTCGATTTGCCAACTGATCTACATTTAGTATAGGCTGTTGAAGACTAAGTAGTGCTAGAGTAGAAACGAGGGCTAAGGGAGTTTGTTTGATGGAATTGCGAATGTCTTCAATAGGGCTTATCTCTGGTCCTATAACCTGAGCATTCTGGAAGGGAATATCGGACGTGCTTTGGCCATATGAAAAGAGATGGTAATGTAATAGTCCCGGGTCTTCCTTGTCAATATGCAAAAGAAGTATGACTTGGCCAGTTGCTAGATATCCATACAACATGCCCCCAGACGTCATGCAATGGTATACTTGGCAGATAGCCTGTGCAAAGAATCTTGATACAAGCTTAGAAATGTCGACTTGTGGCTCATCTGAGCCAGCATTCGTCTGCAACTGCATAGATGTTATCACATCTCGAAAAATGGAACTGTCTTGATTAGACCTAAGAATCTGGTCCACTTGCTCTGGCGAGGCTTTGTGGGCTGCCTTGAACTCTATGACGAACAGCTTTCGACCATGTGTCTTAACCCGTTTCTGGGAGCGGTGTTGTTTGCTGCCAGCAGGTGGTGATTGTGCCCTTCGCTTTTGGGGATTGAATTCGGGTATTTGCTGAGGGCGTAAGCTAAAGTCATCAGATGGTGGTTCCTGAGCAGTTGATGAAATTGTAGCAAACTGTATCAGTGGATCTTGTGGTGGGTCTGCATCCAAAGCAGAAGCAAAAGCAGAAGCATCTATACCAAGCTGCCTATACATATTGTTCAAATATACTGCCAAATCATCTGTCAAACGGGGGTTGCTGGTGAAGATAATATTTTCCAGGGCGTCGGGATCGTTGGAGTCGGTAGCTGGATTGTTGGAATCGGTAGCGGCACCAGCCTCATCATCAGTGATAACACTAGGTTGAGCTTTTAGATAGGCGTCGATGATTTCTGTAACTGGCGTTTCGATTGTATCTCGGTGGAAGTACACAACATCCATCTCACATCCTAGTTGGAGTTTGCTCAGCATAAATTGCCTGCTTCCAATATTCGAGACGTTAGAGAATAAACCTTCATCCTTAAAGGTCGATTCAAATAAGGAAAATGAAGATTCATGAATAGCTTCAAAGTCAATCCAAGGTCGAAGCTCACGGGGATAGAATCTGTGGTTGACTGAGGTAGAGTTGCCCGTTGTGAGCATGTTTGAATCCGCCGGATACAATTCTAGTGTTCGATAGTTCATTGCAAAATTAAAATAAAGAAAGTTGTGGAATGACGAAGGACCCCTTTCACGTTCAATTATAGCTATTCGGCGTTGGGTTTCGGCTTCACGATGTCGTATTTCTTCTCTGAGTCGTTGGTTTTCGGCTTCCCAATACCGTGTTTTTTCTCTTTCGAGTTCCATCTGGCGTTGGGTTTCGGCTTCATGATGTCGTATTTCTTCTCTTTCGAGTTCCATCTGGCGTTGGAATTCGGCATCATGATGTCGTGATTCTTCGTCGCGGCGTCGGATTTCTTCGACGCAGCATTGGATTTCTTCTTGCAGGCGTCGCGAATCGTCTACTGTCGAATATGGAGCTACTAGATCTGCATTGGGTTTTGCATCCACTGTGGCCTTTGTTGTAGCTTCCTCAATCTATGGTTGATAAATGTCAGTTATATATTATTGTATAGCTTTGACTAGCTATCCTACCTCTTGCTTTCCCTCTTCCATTGCAAATTTCAATATTCAAATCAAATGGTGCTTATTTGGTTATAGATGATGCATAAAGTGAGAAATCTCAGGAAAAGAAATGTATATTTGTAGTGCTTAAGACTGAATGTTGTGGGATATTCTTCTATGATAAAAAATTGATGGAAGTTATAGATATACCAGCAGAAAACAAAAACCGAGTTAATATAATAGTTGAGTTATTTGTAGCTAGTTATCTTCTAATTAGCAAATCATAAAATGTGTGGTTTTATTTAGCTATAGCTATTGCTTAAGCAGGCAGCTTACTTACTTCTCTACTATGATTTCTAGTTGGTCGGAATCATATCAGCTTCTTAGGAATCAGTTAGGCATCAGTTAGGAATCAGTTAGGCACCAGTTAGGCACCAGTTAGGCACCAGTTAGGCACCAGTTAGGCACCAGTTAGGCACCAGTTAGGCAATACTTGCTAAAAGCTTAGCCATACAGTAGTCTCTTTGAAAGTTCCAGTTGCGCAACTAGCACTCATTCTTTTCTGATCTCATGCGCAAAGTGTTACTTTTGTTTTCCTGAATGACCATGATGTCACAACATGCCATGCCAACCCCCGGTCGCCCTCAGTGATAGACTTAGTCTTTGCAACCCGGGAGCTGAGCAGAGGGCATCTCTGCACCACGGAGGTCCGAACAGATCTGGACTGTGGGAGTGA
>RHLR01000423.1:0-21173 GCA_009806335.1 Davidsoniella australis | reverse complement strand
CTTCCATAACCCTTAACTAATGTCTCCTTCGTATCTGCCCGCCGTCGTAGAATATTGGCGTGTGATAGAGAAGAAAAGTACGAGAGCCTCAAGGAGGAGTTTGTAGGAACTGTACGGTGCTCACCTTCTCTTTTTTTTTCCTCTTTGCATATCCTTTCTGTTTTTTTTTTTACTTCACAAAAGAAAACATATTTATCTCTCTTATCGGGATGGGCTTCTTTGACGGTCTAATACTCTGTGACTGGCCAAAGTCCCATCCCTCCAAACCGTGATATTGCCAATGTTCTTTTTTTGTTCCCTGTATAAGCGGGTGATTTCTTGTCCTCTTTGGCTTCCAAAGTCTCTTCGTAGGCCTGTAAGAAAACAAGAGACAGACACTCTGCCCATAATCCATGAAATGAGGAATCCTTGCTGAGACTGGCCTTTTCGTCCTATAGACGATAGAGATCTGCCGCAACGGCCACCTGGTATCTCGCGCCAGCGATTATATCATCTACAACGTTGAGGCGGCCATCATCGGCGCCGTGATCGCGCAATATGGACCATGTATGTCCCGTTATGATATTTTCTCTCTTCTCCCGGCCAACGACTCTCTTCCTGCAGACTTGCTACAAAGAGAACGATCCCTCCCTAGAAATATAAGCCATGGTCTAACCAGCATATCAACATCGTGTTGCCGTAGCCACCAAAATGGGCGCCATCGTCGGCGGCCAAACCTCGTGCAAAGACCCCGAAGTCCGCGCTTTCGATGCTGTTCTACCGCCTGATGTCGACATCGTCTCGTGCCACAGCCTCCACGGCCCGCGTGTAGATCCCAAAGGCCAGCCGCTCGTCATCATCCAACACCGCGCCAGTACTGCATCGCTCCTCAAGGTCGAGGCCGTTCTCTCGTGTCTCGGCTCTAAAGCATGTCTATCTTAGCGCCCGCGATCACGACCGCATCACCGCCGATACCCAGGCTGTCACCCACGTGGCCTTCCTCAGTATGGGCAAGGCATGGCACGCCGAGAGCCAGTTCCCCTGGGCCTCGCAGCGCTACGTCGGCGGCATCGAGAACGTCAAGATCAACATCATGTTGCGTATCTACAGCGCCAAGTGGCACGTGTACGCCGGCCTAGCTATCCTCAACCCGGAAGCCCGCTCGCAAATCACTCAGTATGCCTCTAGCGTCACCGACCTCTACAAGCTCATGGTCGTCGGCGACCTGGCTGCTCTACGTGTCCGTGTCTTCGCCGCAAGGGACAAGGTCTTTGGCAAGGCCGACGCACCCAAGTGGGCGCGCAAACCGCTTCTCCGCGCCGATCTACTGGAGCAGTTCACCCTACGCGAAGAGGGGACCGACCAGCCACGGCCCAACAACCATCTATCACTGTTGGCTATGGTCGACTGCTGGGCCCAGCGCGGCATCGTTCCGTACGACCACATGCTCTGCTCCACGCCCTTGTTCCGTATCTGGCTTGGTGTGACGGAGTATCTCTTCAACTCTGAAACTCTGCTAGACAATGCCTTGCGTACGGCCATCGACGACCACACATACCGCTCTGATGATCTCGAGTTTACATTTGCTGCTCGCGGCTGGGCTGAGTGTGTCAACTCCGGTCACTTCGATATGTGGCGCGAGCGTTTCGTGAGCACCCAGAAGTTCTTCGAGCCCCGTTTTGTCGAAGCCACTGCCGTTGGAAACCGCATGATGAAGGCTATCGTGACCCAAGACCATGACGATGATGACGACAAGATGGCTTGATATCAAGTATTTGCTTATAATTACAAGTCGCTAGCTTAAATATAGAGCCTCGTAATACTGTTAAACTGTTAAACAGGTCTATTGATGATACACTCTATGGGTATAATGAAGATGAACGCTTTTTCTGTGACGTTGATTCGCCTGCTGACTATAGTGTTATTGATACTTTGCTCAGTCGTTTTATCCCACCAGCTTCGATACCCGACTACTAGTATATCGAATTCGCTGCCTCCAGTTGCTCTGTTCCCGGATACTGCTCGGCCTATTTCCCGAACAAGTTTCTTTCTCAACTCGACTCTGAGATAGCATTGGCTTCTTGTTCCGTGTAGGCGATGGTCGCGGAATACGAGATTTGGCAAGTGGCGCATGACTTGGAATCACGATTTTAGGGAGGGATCGAAGCCTCGACGTACTAGGCGTTCTTGAAGTTGGTGTGTGGCTTTCGATGGTGAGCGCTATGTGTGGCATTGCTTTTGGTGTCGAAGGGGTATGAGGACGGTTATATGGTATTTGTACACACCTTGGGTCCTGTTGTAACCTCTTGGTATTGCTATTGATGCTGGGGGTTTGGGGTGCCTCGGTCTTCGACGGTGATTTATGCTGTGCCTTTGGGGGTGTCCCCCGGGGAGTCGTTGTCTGGGTCTGAAGGTCGGTCTCGGGTCCTTGTCTCTTTTTAGGTGAACTCAACACGGATGCCTGACATCCTTTGCTAACACCTGGAAGATTCAACTTGAGATCCAATGGCCGCTGAATCCCAAGATCTGAAATTGCTGCTACCCAGTCTCTCATGCTAGCATCCAACTTTTGTCTAGTTCTGTAGCTGCGAGTAGTAGTCGTAGTGATATTAGTTGCAATCGCAGGTGCATCTTTCCCTCGTATGCCTTTTGACTTTGCGCCAGATTTCGGTTCCCATGTTCCATCGAGGTTGTCAATATCTGAAGATGGTGTTGCCTCACTCCTATCACTAGTCCTGACTTTATCATGGCTTTGTGTGCTAGAACTGTACGACCCTGTGCAAACTTGAGACAGAGTTTGGTCCCAGGGAACTCTGTGAATGTAAGAGTCGAAATCATCTCCTCTGGGTCGAAGTTCCGGGCATCCAGGCTCGGGTTTGTTCCTCAACATCGCCATGGCATGTATCACCGATTTTTCGTCCTCGAGAAGGTGTGGCTTTTTTGGAGGCGTTCTGGGGCAATCTTGGCTCTCTGATATAGGCTGGGATAAGAACGGCGGTATGCGAGATTTCGAAATGGCCTACCGAAAAGAAAGAGGTGAATGCCATGCGTTAGTCACAAATTACTATTAAGGAGTTACTAGTACCATTAGTACAACATTAAACTCACACAATGTTCCGATTTCTCCGTAACCGGTGTCATATCCCCAACATTTGCAAACCGACGTAGAAGCGCGGCGTTGACCACTGGACGGGCTTGCAATAAGTGAAATCCGAAGCCTGTAGCGACAGTACCCGGAATTTCGCCATGTAAGATAGAGTTCAATGAAATAAAGGCTTGCTGCTTGAGGTGCGGCTTGCACTTGGAGCAACATCGGAATCTACATTCAGAGGCAGGATTAGGTAGATGTGGGTTGGGCGAGTTCAGATGGAAGAAAGTTGAAGTGTTTTTCGTATCGCGAGCAGCCATATGGTATGCCTAGTGATTATTAGTATTTGGTAGTTATTAGTGCCATGATATCCATACCTTGAGTCGCTGTTCTCTGATGATTTTATCATTTCTAGAGAGCGGCTCAGAGCCACTCAGTGGTGGATGATGTTGATGTTCGTCGACTTCTGGGAAACATGTCAACTGTGTCCTCGATCGTGGGCCTATCAATGACTGAAACTCTTCGCCCAGACTATCGAATGTGTGGAAGCCAGACTGTATAATGTCAGTAGCTGGTTCGAGAGGAAGGCGTCTACTAACGATTACTTACTGCAACATCTTCCAGGCTAGACTCGATTATAATATCCCGATCAACACAACAACGATAGAGCCAGCCAGAATCACCTGGTTTGTCGCAACGAAAGCAAGTGGCCGTGCTAGACCAATACCGCACGACAGACTGGTGTTTGCATCTCAAGCGGCCCTTGGCAGGATATTCGCTATTGATCATTCCACGGCCTCGCTCTTTCGTGGAAAATGTCATTGGTTTTGCAACAGGCTGTTTGTGTGCCAAACCGAACAATCCAAGAGACTGCGACTCCGACGATTCTTCTATCGTCTGTGAATTCCAAGGAGTCTCGTTTTGGTCAGTTGGTGGAGATTGTATCGCGGGTACAGACATGACAACAAATCGGGATCCATATACGAGGCTGGTCGATGAATCAGGAGGGTCGAGGATAAGACGAGCGATAAAAGATATGATATCGAAAATGACGATACAGTGATATCAAATCATAAGCTTTAACTTAAAATAGAGTTCGTGAAATTTAGCTGACAACTTTGTATTTCTATGTTTGTTTATGTCTTGCTAAACTCCAATATGGTTATTGCCCCCTCCAATCACCTAGTGATAAACACTAACAGCAAAAGCGGCAACCAGCAATTACTTTGGGATACTTTCTTCTACGCAGTGGCAATTACAGAATTCAGATTTGACAATTACCATGGCCTGTCAAATCTAGTACGAAGCTGCAACTTTTAGTCGTGATAGGACTTCATGGCGGTTAGGATTCTTTTTATTAACCCTAACTGTACCATGTACTTCTATTGACTTATAAGAAGCCACATCCACATTGTAGAGCGATTTTCTCTGCGGTGTTTGACAGCGGAATCCATCTTATTCTGTAGAACTCTCTTCGTTCCACATCCTAGTTTCCAAGAGCCTAATCCTCATCCGCAGTAATTTTAGGTATCAACGTATTTCTGCGTACATTTCTAGAACTAGAGCAGTGAAAAGCCCTAAAAGCTGGCTATTTTTAGAAAACTCCGTCTGATCATGGCTGTCAAAGCTTCAGAGCTTTCTCTCCATTAGTAGGTTTCAGCTAAGCAGCACACCTCTAGTCTTAAGACCAAATGTCTTCGAGATGAAGGGCTGTCTCTCTACGTCGTATTCAACCCTGTTCCAGACTACCATACAAAAAGATTGGTTGTTTGCTTCTTTGAGATCAAAATTTCGGCTTAGCTTGCTGTGGTCATCTATGTACGGTTCATCGTATTTTTGTACACATTTCTAGTTGCTACAGAAAGGATAGCTTATGTGAAGAAGATTTGTCACAGATAAGACGCTAGTGTTGGAACGCAACCAGGTTTTCATGACTGATGTCCTACGGCTTCCATAATTATATCTGTAAAGATATAATAGGGACAGCTGTAGCTGACAGCGATTCAGAAATGGTTTCTGCATACACTATAGCAATGCATAGAACGCAATATTATTAGTTCCTAGCGACGAAATCAACTCAACTTTGTGGCACGGAACTACATATAGCGGATGTTTAGGGTAAGGGCCATATGTCAAGCTTGCATATCTAATCTGAGGCTCACTATCTACTATAATCGATATAGCTGATCGTCATGGTCGGATTACCATGCGGGAGAGTAGTGACTTGTGTCTAACTGCTCTGCCTAGCGTTCTTGCTGCTGCTTGCACTACAAAGGCTTTCCCAACCTCCAAGGGCTATAAGAAGCTGTCTGCGTACCAGACCATTGCCAAGGGTGAAACCTTTGACGGCCAGTACTATACTTATGATCGCGGTGTGAAATGCTCCAGGCAATACGAAGGCGGTAAGTTTAGTCCAGCCTTATCTATATTCCTTCCATCTCATGATACTAACTTGTCGTCGTTAAATAGGCCAGAAGGATACTATCTTCGTGCTCGAGGAAGGGCGCCACTCTACGTAACATCATCATTGGCGCTGACCAAAAGGAGGGCATCTACTGCCTAGGTGCCTGCACACTAGAGAACGTTTGGTTCGTCGATGTCCGCGAAGACGCTATCTCGCTCAATGGTGACGGTGTCATCACCATCAATGGCGGTGGTGCCTTCAAGGAAGCCGACAAGGTCATCCAACACAACGGCTGTGGTCACGTGAACGTCTTGAACTTCTACGCCAACGACTACGGCAAGGTCTACCGCTCGTGCGGCAACTGCGACAACAACTGCGCTCGCTCTGTTATGGAAGGTGTCATGGCTATTGATGGTGGTGAACTGATTGGCATCAACACCGACCTGGACGACACTGTAAGTCACCTATTTCTCTTCAGCTTTGTGGTACCTTAGACTAACTCTTCCGCAAGGCTTCTTACTCGAATAACTGCTTTGAAGGCACTCAGTGCCAGGCTTACAAGGGCTGTGACAAGTTCAAAGGCTCTTACGACGCTACCAGGGCTAGAAAGTGCTAGACGCTTTGAAAGACAAGCGCCTTTGGCTCTTTTGAACTTTTATCTATATCCTTCTTCACTCATTCTTTTCCCAGGCTCGAGGCCTGTTTCATTCCTTACTCATAGTTAGCGTTCTTTTTTTGGTCTTTCAATTTTTACATCTTCTCCGAGTGAACACAAGCTCCCTGTCCCATTGATGATAACAACTATATACACATGACCTTAACCATAGAGTACTATGTTTCGAAATCTACGTGATATTGGGTAGAGTCGAGTACCTAACACTAAACAAAAAAGATTGAAACTCTAGACAATCAATCAATATGCTATACGTTTTATATTATACAAGTTTATATACGTGGAACATATATCCCACTGCTTCTATCTATGTATTTATTTTTGCCAAATCACCACCATGTACTGGGCTTCCAGAAACTTAAAAGCTTCCTCCAGTCACGTGGGTGACTTGCCCTCTCCATATACTCTTTTTCGATGGCCTCCAGACTCTTGCCACGAGTCTCCGCCATAAACATGGCAATAATGATAGTCGTTAGAAGTGTCAAGACTCCAAAGAAGAACCATGCAGCATACGACGCCGCTGAAAGAAGCATTGGTGTAGTCAAGGCTACGAGAAAGTTGGTTGTCTGGAAGTTCATTATAGTTAGAAACCATCTCTGTCAACTGTGATTTATGGTGATAGACAAATAGACTTACCCAAGCTGTACTTTGAGCTAATGATGAAGAGCCGGCACGAGTCTTGCGTGGGAGACTTTCAACTAGATATGTACGGAACGCCATGGCCCAGCCTACGCTAAAGACGAAGGCGAACAAGTAGACGAAAACAATTACGGTCCATCTACCGCCACCATGATCTTCATGTACACCGCCAGCTGCATACAATATGCCAATGACGAACATGGTGATAGTCTGCGCCAAGCCGCCAAGAATCGAGGCTGTACGGCGGCCCCATGAGTCGGCCCAGATAGTTCCGGGGATCGTAGCTAGCAAGATCACGACAGATGTCAGTGCCGACGCAAGGAACGTCATGTCGTCAGACCCGAGACCGGCCTGCTTGAAGATGGTTGGCGAATAGTAAAAGACTCCGTCGATGCCACTGAACGACTGCATGCCCATGAGGAAACAGCCGAAGACGGTAGGTTCGCGATATGGTGGCTGGAATGATAGACGCCAATCATGTAGCAAGTTCTGTAACTCTTCCTTGATCGAGGTCTTGATAGGGCCTTCCTTGACATCTAAGAACTGCTCTAGCATCTCAGCCTTTTCATACTCCTCGAACTCCAGAGTGGCCATGATAGCCTCGGCCTCAGTGATCTTTCCGTGTGACAGGAGCCATCGAGGCGAAGGTACGACAAACGTCATCAGGCTACAGAAGATGAATGCAATGAGAGATCCAAAGCCTAGGGGCAGACGCCACGAGAGTGTCGATCCCTCGATATGCGACGTTCCGTAGCAAAAGAAGAAGCCAATGACCAGGCCAACGACAATGACAAACTGTGGTAGCGACGTCATGAAGCCACGGATACGAGCAGGTGCCATCTCGGATACTTGCACGAAGACAGTGCTTAGATATAAGCCACTTCCAGTACCCTTGATCAGACGGCCAATAACAAAAACAGTAAGGTTGGGAGCGCCACATTCGATAGCTACACCGATGCCGTCGATGCAGGCGCCGATGCCCATGACCTTAGTGCGGCCGTATTTATCGGCCAGGACGCCAGCAATGAAGGCAGAGAATGCTCCAGTGAGAAGTGCGCAGGAAATAACAGCACCGTGTACGCTGGAAGACATCTCTCCCATGAGCTTGGTGAACTCGGGCATGGCGGTGACAGAGCCAATAGTGCCAGTATCAAATCTAGTGGAAGTTAGCGTGGATGATGAATGTGTATCAACAAGACTGGATCTCATACCCAAAGAGAGACACGAGGAGAGAGCACAGAATACACATTGAGATGTTGTACGGCAGTGGCTTCAAGCCAACTTTGGCTAGTACAGAGCTGGCCGTAGCCATGGCAGGTATCATGTGTAGGATAAGTAGTGATATCAGCAGTGTGGTATATAATGTAAGATAGAAAGTACAAAACAAATATCGAGTAATCAGAAGACAGATAGGACCAGTCAAATACTACTCTATGGCACTTGAGCGGAAAAGTACACCGACTTCATCGGGGCCTGCCTCTACTTTATACACGCTCTGTAATTTCCTAGAGATAAGGCATGATATGTGATGTGTTAGTCGACGTGGACGGAACGAGACTCCCACCCAACATTGTCACAATGAGGAAATACATCTTCCTTCGGCAATTTCTACAACACGCAGGACAGTCGACTGATAGCCAACGATACTCCGTGTGCGTGCATCGTCACATCTAGGGTTAGGGTACATACATACAGCATACAGATATACTAAACTAGACTGCCATCGATGCCCCGATGCGGAAATTCCGCACTAAAGATTGTTTTTTCTTGCGAGGACTACTACCGAGATCATAGAAAGGAGTGAAAATTGTTGGAGGAAGTGTTTGCTAGGTTTGGTTCCTGGTCTAATACGTGTCGGGTCACAGTGAACCGAGAGGCTCTGTATAGCAAGCATATCTGTATACTGATATATATGTACATTCTACGCCCTGCCCTCTCTTGTCTTTCACAGATAGATTGTGCGCTAGCCAATATACAACAGTATTGATGGCCAACAATTAGTCAAGATATCAAAGCACCGAGATAGAGAAGTGCTTACCACACAGGCATTCCTTCGCAACAGTGTGGTGTCCGTCTATTATAGGCTTGGACTTGCCAGACGTCGGCTAATTCAGAGTGTAATGGAACATCGGGAACATTGCTCCGGCTGTCACGAGGCCAAGAAAACTTTTTATTCTCCATAGTCAGTCTCTATTACTATTGCTTTCTTATCTACATATATAAGTGCTGCAGTAGCGCTAAACGTTATCAAGACAAAAAGAGTAGAAGTAGATAGATGTAAGCGTCGGAATGCTTGCGTTATCGGGACGGAGTCCACAAATTGAACTGGAGGGGCGGGCGGCTTCATAGTATCTGTACGGTAACTCACTGTTACGGCGGTTCGGGCTTATCTATATATCACCAGTCCCAGATATTGAATGCAAGGAAGACAACCAAGAAAATGATGGAGTGTCAATATGATAAGGCACTTTGTCGGCGACTATATGTATTATATATGTACTTTGCAGACAAGCCCTCCCTGACACAGCGAGTGATTAGTTTCTTTTCAACCCGTGGATGCCTTTGTCATTGGCGTGCCCTGTCAACTTCAGTTCACATTCCACCTCTCCTTCTCTCGCTTTCATCTTGGCTTACAAGGCTGAATTAACAACCTGTCTGACTACCTAGTTATTACTGCTAACCACCAGAGCGGGCATTTGTATGGTTGGCTCCATGGAGGCCCTGGTTCTGCTATGGGACCCCGTTGGTCAAGCACATCGCTTCGATCTGAGTATATCAACTTAATTTAGATCTGGCAGTCAGTCCACGATCTTAACAAGACTGACCAAAAAAAAAAAAGAAACGCAGGAGAATGAATGGGCTTGACATAAAAGCCAGCTAGCTAACTGTACCCCGCTTGCTCGCTAGAAACCCCCGTTCTTGGTGAGGATTAGATTGAATTTCTCATAGATCACACACATCTTTGTGACATACTCATAATTGCAAATGGTCACTCTAGGTGGCAAAACAAAAACAACGCTCTGCTCGGTCCTCTACGGCGCTGGCCACGAGCGTGTTTCAGCCTTCCCGCCAAAGGCTATCTGTGTTTCATCACGTGATACAGGAAGCGCGTTTTTGCCAATCACTAGCTCAAAATTGGTACACACCAAAAAAAAAAAAAAAAAACGCGTTCGCCAAGTCGTCATGGCACAAAACAAATTGCAAGCCAGGCCATAAAGAACAGGAAATATCCCAACGCCACACCCCGTTGCTATGCTGCAGGGTGTAAATAGATAGCGTGTGGCGCTGACACGGTAACAGGGAAACAGCACCTGGGGGCTTCTAGCCAATCAAACAACGAATAATCCTAGTCATGGTTTCCGACCACCTCACGTCTTGCGGCACGGTCCAAAGAAGTCGCGACTTCGTTTCGCAAGAGGCCCAGGCTGGACAGGCTAGACAGGCTAGACAGGCTAGATCTCAAGTCTTGTCTGAGGGAACAGGCGAGAACACGAACATGGGCATTGGGCATATATTTGTACATACATACATACATGTATACTGTATAAACAGAATAACAGCAAGCAAGCAAGCCCTGCTGCAGAGACAGGTAGACAAACCCACGTATATGCATATATTACAACTATGTGCAGCCTGGCCTAGATCTCTCTATTATTATCCTGCTGGTATTCAACGAGCAAAGCATTAAATAAGGCCAGAAAAAAGAAGGAAGGAAATGCTAATATTACAGAAACAGAATTAACCAGGATGGCAGCTTCTGTAGTCGCTTGTATGCAACCAGCAACAGCGGTAACTACTGGCTGCGGTGTTTTTTTTTTTTGTTTTTTTACTACTAGTAGAGCTCCTTCCGTGAGCACTCAAATCTCATTTTATGCATTGTTGACATTTTCCAAGAGCTTGCAGCAAAAAAAAAATTAGAGAAAAGCGCGGCAGTAACCAAATTAATTAACAGCATTATTATTGCATTGCATTCTTGGTGGTGCTAACCCAACCCTCTGATTTTCGTTTCTTTTTTTTTCGTCTTTCTTTTTTGTTTTTCTGTTTTCTTCTTGTTTCTTCCATCGAATTTATTGTCACCTTCATATCTCGTTTATATTTATACTCTTATTCACCAAATCCCGGCGATCCCAAACAAAACGAACAGCCTATTCGAGGCAGGCGTTCGTTTCTCTTTTTCTCAATAGAATATAGGAAATAAATCCACGTCGCCGTCCTCTTAGTCGTCGCCAAGTTTGTTGTTGTTTACAACATCAATCAATACAACCAGCTTTCTCTCTTTTTTCTCCATCTACCAGAACCGATTCCGTCCACCTACCTTTGCGCATAACGCAACAGTAGCTCTAGTCTTGTATGTATTCACTTAATTAATTTGTCCCTTTTTCTGCAGAGAACAGCAGCAGACGCAGTAGCTCCATTCCAATCCCTACGATCAATTTATAGCAGTAGCAGTCAGCCAGCTAGCAATTCAAAAAACGAAAACAAAAGAAGCCAGCCAGTTTTTATGTCCAGGCCCAGACACCGCCGCAAACTGGATGGTGCCCCCAGCTTCTGCTTCAGCGCCCTTCAAACCCTTCAAACACCCAAAGCTCTCTAAAGCTAGTAGCTCTGGGGGGCGTAGCCTGCAAGCTACAAGCTATTAGTATGTGCTTGCTTACTGCTTAGCTAGCTCCTCTAGCAGTAAACAAGACACAATCAGACCCCAGGATCCAGTCAGCCAGACCCATTCTTGCGCATTCAGCGCTACCTTTGCAGCCTTTACAGCAGATCCAACAGCCTTCAGACACACGATCAATTGAGCCCTCACACAAAGCGACATCAGCAACACAAGCTATTCTCTCACATTCCGCGCTGTGATCTCAATAATAGCAAGCTAGTTAGTAGCAGTCAGGAATCCTTCCAGTCTTTCAATAAAAGAAACGAGAAAAGACGAGCCCATGCGCTGCTGCAGCCATTCAATCAATTCAGCGGCCTCGTCTTCACCAGAGCCATATATTGCGTCCGTTACACTGCCAGCCAGACAGCCATCCAATCCATTCATCTTCGATCGCCTTCTCTACAGTCTCTTTCTGCTCGTCTTCTGGCTCTTATTTCGTCCCGCTGGTCAATGCAACACTGATAGACCATCGCTCATTCTGGCGTTGCTACCTTGGTGTTTCTCATCGTTGCGTCGCCCTTGGTTTTTGCTTTGCTTGGTCTGGCTGGTCTCGTCCCCCCAGCCTCTTCTCCGACGGCCCTGTCCTGCCCTGCCTCTTCCCTCCCCCCTGGCCACTAGAAACAAGAGAGAGAGAGATAGAGAGAGAATCGCTCAGTCTAAACCCAACTCAGCACTACCCCCGTCGCTCGTACCTGGAGTCATTCCACGTTCTCATCCTCATTTCGTTTTTACCGAGAACCACAACACCTGTTTGCGCAAAATTGCCTGTCTACTCTGTTCTGCTACTAGTCAAGACTGTCGCGATCGCCAACTCTCGCCTTCCTTTTGCTAGATTTGATTTTTCTATATTCCGAAGCATAGCTATTCTTCATTGCTCTAGTGTTTGTCTCGAGCTTCCAGCCCGCCAGTTATCCTCTATCTTATCGATCCTGTTACCAGTGTGCCATTGGCTCTTTCGTGCTGCTCGCCGAACCGCCTCGTATTTCAGATCTTGAAAGACACCAACCCACTCGCCATTGATTCCTTGTCCGCAAATCAAATCACACCGGGAATCACAGTTTTCAACTCTGCAGAGGACGACGAAAACAAATCGCCACTAAAAACACGCTTTTACGACGTGTATGCTACTGCTGCTGCTGCTTCTTCTACCATCGGCTACTCTTTTTGCCTGCTAAACGCTGCTGGCGCTGCTGTTGCTACCGCTGCTGGATCTCTGCGCGTAGCTTCGGATTTACTCACACAATCGCCTTGTTGCGCGATTGCATTGTTCCCAACAATCTGAACCTTACTAACAATTAAACCTCTTTTTAAAGGAGTCTATCTGTAAATTCCAGTCTATAATCCCCCATAGGCTTTCTACTAGTTCATTACTCGTTACTTCTACCGAGTCTTCCATTCCAGTGCCTTATTTCCTTCGAATTTGATATTCGGCCCCGGCCACATTCTTCGCCATGTCCGTCAGAGTGGAAGCTGAGACGGCCGTTGCCAAAATCACCGAAAAGGTTTCCGATAAGGTCACCAATGCTCTCCTACCGCCGGGCGGCCCGCTACCCGGTACGCGAGGAAAGCACAAGGTTGCCGATGCTCTCGGTACCGCCCTGACTGGCGGTGCCACCAACGCAGGCTCCAAGGGCTATCTTTCGGTAAGTCTAACACGACTACTCCACACTACACCATCAATCAAGAGTAGCACTGATATCTAATACAATAATCACAGACTTACTTCAAACAACTCGAGGATAACCCTCTAAGAACAAAGATGTTCACCGCCGGTACTCTTGCTGGATTGCAGGAGATCATCGCTTCGTGGCTTGCCAAGGACCGTAACAAGCATGGTCACTACTTCACTTCTCGTATCCCGAAGATGGCATTCTACGGTGCTCTCATTAGTGCCCCTCTGGGTCATTTCATGATGTGGCTGCTTCAGCGTCTGTTCCGTGGCAGCGTTAGCCTACGATCCAAAGTGTGGCAAATTATCATCAGTAACACTGTTGTAAGTACCACCAAAATCTCATTAACCTATTCAATATTCGACGTCCATAAACTTACCAATATATCTTCAATATATAGATTGCTCCCATTCAAAACAGTGTGTATCTTGTTGCCATGGCTCTGATTGCCGGAGCCAAGACCTTCCACCACGTTCGTGCCACCGTCAAGGTTGGTTTCTGGAAGGTCATGAAAATCAGCTGGCTCACCTCACCCATCTGCTTGGCCTTTGCTCAGCAGTTCCTCCCCGAGAACCTCTGGGTTCCCTTCTTCAACCTGGTTGCCTTCATCATTGGCACCTACATTAACACCACTACCAAGAAGAAGCGTCTTGCAGCTCTACGCAAGAAGCACTTCGGCGAAGGCGGTCGCGGTGGTTCGTCGGTCGTTAGCGGCGGCCCTCCTCCTATGCGTCCCGTCATGTCGGGTGACGAATACACCCCTTCTCACACCCACCTAGGTCCCCACCACACTCCTCATGGCCACATGGGCCCGGGTATGGGACCTCCTCAGGCGCCTTACTAGGCCCTCTCCATCATTCTACTCTTTCCGTACATAGTCAAAGTTGGCCATTGTACGATAAATGGTGTGCGTGAGAGGCAGGGGTTTCAGATCTGTCTACGTATGTGTGATATAGTCGGGGGAAGAACACGCGGTTTAATGCCGTGAATTATTTTATTTTACGAATGGGCGGCTCTTTTCTGGTTTAGAAGAGGGCTCGGACGAAGGTCAGCATCGCTCACGACACGAGGGCACAGGCTGAAGAAGCTTGCCATGCCGCCATGTGCTTAGTTACATATGCCTGTGTCCTCTTGTTGGAGGCGCACGAGGCGGGAACATATACGTCATCTTATCCTTTTTTACTGTTAACTATCTATCAAGCCATCTATATATCTGAAAGTCGAGACTAGAGGCCATATCTATCACCTCTTCTAGTCGTTGAGGGAGGGGAGGAAAGGAGAATGCAAGCGGTAGAGATACGATGGAGCGTTACAGGTACGCAGAAGAAGCATCTGGTAAATGCGATTGTTTTTTTTTTTCTTTCTTCACGTTGTATATGGTGTATATGTATTGGGATATCTTACGGGTTTATTGCACTTTTTTGGTGTTCTTTTTCTTTTTTTTCCATCTTGCTATTTGCCTTGTTTTTTTCTATCTTTTGTGTAAGATTTCTAGCTTCCAGGTTGTTGTTTTTCTGCTCCTCGGATATCTTTTTGTCACCCAGGTATTATCTCCGCCGCTTCATTTTCCTACCCTATGGTTTTTTTTAACCTTTTATGGGAGGCTTATCTTTGCTTTCTCATATATTGGCTATCTATCTTGATGTATTGTTTTTACCTTTTTTTTTTTTACTGTTTATTCCTTATTATCTATCTAGTCACGAGCAGCGTCAATACTATCAAACAAAAACTTGTAAAAATTGAATCAAAATTACAAAACTTAAATTATTTTAAAGTTATTTTAGGGACTGTACCAATGTATATTGATTTTCGGTATCGACAATTTTCCTTGGCTGACGACATATCGGCCAGCCAGAAAAAGAATATACAGATATACGTGTATGTATGTACTGTGTATATAAATTTAATTTCCGGTACTTCTTTTTTACTTGACAGGGCGAAGGAAAAAGCAGGAACCATGAACCGAGATTGCCAGTGTTTTTATTTTTCTGTTCTTGTTGTTGATTTTTTCTTGTTCCAGTCAAACTAATACTAATTTTCAAGGGACGAGTCGTTGTTTTGATTTTATTTTTTTCAGCTGTAATGATTTACTTGATTTCAATTGACTTGACACAAATAAGGTCTCTTTTCCTATTTAGCTTTTCATTATATATCTAAAATCTTCCTCATTTCAAAAGAAGGGAGATGATTGTTTACAACTGCCAAATACGGTTAGACGAATAACCCTGTTTTAATCAAAGAAAACAAAAATATAAATATAAATAAATAAATAAAAATCACAGTCCAAGACGCGACCTAGTATACAGGGTTATTTGTGGCGTTTGTAATGCTTTTTGTTGCTCTTTGTTAGGGTTATACCACAACTCATAATTCGTATTTTTTGGTAGAACAGGAAGAGGACGTGATGTAGTATAGTATAAATGAATGAGGAAATACATACATAAAAGGATTTTCAATAGTTTGGATATAACCACTTGCAGGAAAGCGGCAATGTTGGGGTTACAGAAAAGAAGCGGTATGAAGCAAAAATACGTAATCCTAGAGCTTAGTAGAGAGCCTGTATTTTTGATAAGTTACAATCTAACCAATTATTTTGCTAATGATGGTGAATTTGAGTTCATTACTTGGAACAGAGAAAAGGGTGAATCTTGATGGCATATACATAGTTTGTTGACGCTGAGATTGTATAGCTAATGGTTTAGTATTTTACTTCTGTTTATATTTATACTTTTGCAGAAAAACGAAACGTGAAATAACATACTATGTAGATAAAGAATGAACACGAACAATGAAAAATTGTGTATAGTTGTATAATTATTTTATTTTGTCAACTGGGTGGTAGTAAAACGACGCAAAGACCAAGTAATAAAAAGGCGCAGTCGAGTTAATACATTGTATATACATATAATATGCAAGAAAGGAATAACAATAAATACATGCATATCAGCATCAACCCATCATAGGGAGGCAAAGGCGCGTATTTTTTTATGTTCTTCTTTCTTCTTTCTTCTATTGTCTCTCATTCTCTTTTTCTTTAGCTAGGATTTGAATCTAATATAGGGTCTTCTATAGCTTCATTAGAAGTCGAGTAGAAAATGTCATATTTGCCATCGACATAGGACATGTATGGAGAAGTTGGTAGATATACTTATTACTCGCTTATTCCTCTGCTGATATTACTTGTTTCTTCTCTCTACAAAGAGTTCTGATAAGTACATACACATACATGTATGAAGATGCTCAATGAAGTAATGTTACCGCTATAAACAACCGAAAGCCAAAAACCGAAAGAACAAGAGGAAGAAATAGAAAGAGGCTATATATTTATATACAAAGTACTTGATTGCGCCAATAGAAGCATAGAAAGGTCTAATAAAATCATGCAGAGCGAGCCATTGTATTGCCTGTAGAACATGCATATGCAAAATGCATACGACGTACCTATATGTACTATGTATGTATATAGCTGTAGAAACTAGCTGTCTGTATTGTGCGCATCGTAACACGGCTTACTCGCTAGAACTGCTGATTGAAAAAAAAAAAGATAGGACTGAACACTGGAGCAACAAAAGAACGAGGCGCACTGGTGGGTAGTGATGAGGGGCGACTATGGGAATATCATAGAAAGAGGCCGAGAAGATAGTTTTCGTGTTTCTAGATAACTGCATACATATATCACGTGTAGTTAACTATGTATAACTAGTAATATACACCAGAAATTGACCAAAAGGCTGGTAAAATACGAATAAGTTAACTCCATCATTTTGGCTCGTTCTTTTTTAAGGTCATTGTCTGTAGTCAAAACGGGGCTGCAAGATATCATCTATACACTACCTCATAGATAACTCCATTCAACAATAAAAGCTGGCGGAAGATGCTTGGCCATGGAACAATTAGATTCCGGAATTAACTAAGATATTGGTGGGTATCCATTAAAATCGTCGGGGAAAGGGCCGAATATGTTTTTGAGTCACTTGATGATCTACGATTTTGTTGGTGTCTATGATCTTAGTAGATAGATGTTGGATCTCATCATTGCGTAGTTGATCTTTACAGATCATTCAATATAATATAACATTGGACGTATATCGATTTATCGCCATGGCCCAAGGCCGCATTTTGATCATTGCCGGCAGCGATTGCTCGGGCGGAGCGTAAGTCATTGTTCGGTCTAGTTGAAAACTCCGAGTTAAATCTCCCTTGTACCGGGTGAGCGGTTTTTGTGCGACCATTTCTCCTTTTCCCCCCTCACAGCCATATAGCTGGTGTATTCAAGACATGCTCGCTAGTACAATCTGGGGGTAGTATTATTAGCGTATCTACGGTATGCTAATCGACAAAATGCTGTGCTTAGTGGCTTGGAGGCCGACCAAAAGACTGCCGCGGCTCATGGCGTCTATGCTATGACCGCTACAACTGCTCTGACTGCCCAGAATACTACGGGAGTTTTTGATGTACATCATACACCGCCGGCCTTTGTTGGTCGGCAGATCAAGCTTTGCGTGGATGATATCGGCGTGGATGTAGTCAAGACTGGCATGTTGGCGTCCGCAGAGACTGTCAGAGTAGTTGCAGAGCAGATACGCCAACACAAGCTGACCAAGTTGGTGCTAGACCCGGTGAGTTGCGATATAAGAAGAACTATATGGGGGAGTTTGCTTGATGGGCTATGTTTCTTTTTTAACCTTAACAAAATAGGTCATGATTTCTACGAGTGGTTCGAAGCTTCTCCCGCAAGATGCTGTGACGACTCTGTGCAGTGAACTATTGCCCCTAGCTACAGTCATTACTCCTAATATTCCCGAAGCTAAAGTGATATTGGAGAGCGCGGGAAAGAATGCTATCGACATCTCCTGTGCTGCTGACATGTCAACCCTCGCGAGGGAGTTACAGACAATGGGCCCTGAATGGGTTCTGATCAAGGGCGGCCATGTTCCACTCAAAGACGACTTGACTATTGCATCTAGTGACAAAGAGAAGAAATTTGTCGTTGATATGCTTCATGGACCTGATGGACAGACACTCAGTGTACAGAGTGGATATCAGACGTCTACGAGTACGCACGGCACAGGTTGTACTCTGGCATGTAAGTTACAAGCTCTCACTTTTTGGTTGATCATCCTATAGAACTAACGCCGGGACTTCTAAAGCTGCTATTGCCTCGAATATGGCAAACGGCAAGAGTGTACCGGAGGCTGTCAAGTCTGCGTGCAACTATGTCGAGGTAGGTATTAGACAGGCTCCAGGATATGGAAAGGGTCATGGACCGCTAAACCACTTCCACTCCATGCATATTCTACCATTTGCACCGTAAGTCCGCTTGTATTTCGTGGACAAGGCCAATATAGGCTCTCGTTTCATACATGTTATTAACTAGTAGTAGGGGCCATTTCGTTGAATGGCTGTTGGAACGACCGGATGTCCGTGCTGTCTGGGACGAGTTTGTCTACCACCCCTTCGTCATGGGATTAGGAAACGGAAAGCTGCCAATGAAATCTTTCAAGGGCTACATTGTCCAAGACTACATCTATCTGGTATGTCTCGAAAAGACGAACTTGTGGGTTTGCATTCACTGATTACAGATATATTTGACATGTAGATTCACTACACTAGAGCCTATGCCCTAGGCGCATACAAAGGTCGTACGGCGGCCCAGGTGAGAGATGGCGCAGAGGTCGCTGCTAAAGTGGCCGTGGAGATGAACTTGCACAAGTCCTACTGCAAAACCTTTGGTCTGTCCGAAGACGATGTCATGTCAACACCAGAGCTGCCGCAATGTACGGCGTACACACGGTAAGCAATAACTATAACATGATGCATCCTCGCTTTTCAACTAATACATAGTGTCTGGATACTAGATACATTCTCGATGTTGGTGTCTCAGAAGACTGGCTGGCGCTGCAGGTCGCCCAGGCGCCGTGTCTATTAGGATATGGCGCGGTCGGTGCTATGCTAGACAAGCATGCCGACACAATACGGGAGGGCAACCCGTACTGGCCATGGATAGCCACTTATATTTCACCGAGATTCACGGACGCCGTCAAGTTCGGTTCAGGTAAACCAAACCCTAGGGTTAATAGTAATAGGGCGCTTGAAGCTAACTTTGTATAGATGTGCTTGAAGAATATATGGCCAAGCAAACACCAGCCCGTATTGAAGAACTTGTCAAGATCTTTATTCACGCAACTCGGGTAAGCCATTATCGACATTTCTTGGGATTTCCCATGGCTTTAGATTCACAAACTAACATATTTTTGGTGTAGATGGAGATTGGCTTTTGGGAAATGTTCCCTGCTGCCTAGGAAACCGCCATCCTGGGTTTGGTGAAGAAAATTTCAAATTCAGTCTAAGCGTCTCAACAACGCTAAAGTCGAGAGCCGCTTCGATTTTTGGGCGGACGGACCGACAAGGGATCTAGTCTCTCATTATAGTATGTATTTAGGATGAGATAAGATCTACCATGATTGGTATGTAGTGATAGAGTTGTGAAAATACATATACTGAATGAAAAAAAAAAAAAAAAAAATTGAAAAAAAAATCTGATGACATAACTCATGATTGACTGACGTCCGTTTCGCTTTACAGTGAGTGAATGAATCACCTGTCATTGAAGAGAGACAGAAACTCAAAAATGTCAAACGACATGAGTTTTGAGTTTCTCTCTGCTTAAGCGTGATAGCAAATGCCGCCAGAACAAAATCCCCTACTTCTATACAGATATATGTACATTAGAACGAAGTCGGAAATCAGGGACTTGCAATGGCCGTTGTTCAACTCTTCTTCAGTCGTGTAGATAATAATATGATATATGTACAGATATAATAAAAGAAATAATAAATCAACAAACAATTAATAACAAATATATATGTTATAATATGGCATAGCCCTAGACTTTTCCTATCCCTGTAATTGCCATTCACGTCCAAAAAAAATTGCATGAAAAAAAAAAATACTGTACTAAAAAGACACACTTTTTGCCCGATAAGATAACCGCACGCAGGCTCCTATTGGCTGACGCGCAGCAAAAAAAAAGTTGGTTAGGTAGAAAGAGAATTTGCTAAATTTTTTTTCTTGTTGACTTTGAGCGCTGCCCATACAAAGCAAGCAGTTTCCCGCCAAACTTTTCTTGTTTTTTTCCTCCTACATCTATCGTTTCTAAACCCATTCATTTCCTTCATTTTTTATTATCTTCTATTTTCCTTTCTTTGTTTTCCATCAAAACATCGCATCGCGCATCGATCTTTCTTTCCCCAAAAGGTCAATTCAGAGTTTTCAAAGTGTTCTTTGATCTCGACGCGCTTTCTTCAATTCTTTAATCGCCCCTGAAGCATTAGTCTGCTTCGGTCTCTATTTTCTCAATCTTCATACCATCAACATAGGCAACATGTCTTACGAGGGTGGTTACAGCGGTGGCGGCGGCTCGCGCGGCGGCTACAGCGGTGGTGATCGTTACAACGACCGCGGTGGTGGTGGTGGCGGTCGTGACCGTGGCTACGATCGCGGTGATGATCGCCGTGGTGGTTACGGTGGCGGGTAAGTCTCGGAATCTCCTGCAATCAATATGGCTTCAAGTTCTCTTTGCTAACAATCGTTTATAGTCGCGGTGGTGGTCGCGGATACAGCGGTGGCGGTGGTGGTGGTGGCTACGGAGGTGACCGTGGCGGCTTCGGTGGCGGCGACCGTATGGGCGGTATGGGCGCTGGCCTCAGACAGCAGGAATGGGGTAAGTCACAAATTCCTGAACTAGTTGTCTTGCTTTGGAACCTTTTATTAACATACGTTTATTTAAACAGATCTTTCTACTATGCCCAAGTTCGAGAAGCACTTCTACAAGGAGCATGCTGATGTCTCTGCCCGCACCGATGAGGAGATCAAGGCTTTCCGCGATAAGCACTCCATGGCTGTTGTCGGTACTGACGTCCCCAAGCCTATTGAGACCTTCGATGAGGCTGGTTTCCCCCGCTACGTTATCGATGAGGTGAAGGCCCAGGGTTTCCCCGCCCCCACTGCTATTCAGTCTCAGGGCTGGCCCATGGCCCTCTCTGGTCGTGATGTTGTTGGTATTG